>JAGXCT010035426.1:6650-17616 GCA_022495035.1 Philopotamus ludificatus | reverse complement strand
CAAATACGCTTTTGACGTGGAATCCACGTCCCCCGTAGGCAATGTGTTAATACTATCAGAAAGAATGTTAAATATCTCATAATGCAGAAAACAGATAATTTTTGTTTGAATCATAATATTTGTAAGGAATTGAACAGGAAAATGACGGTAGGTAATTTAACGTTATTTACAATATAATTTTAGAAAACGTGTTAATTTTCATATTTTCGCTACCTGCTATTTGCCATTACTCCTATGATTCATTATCACTAACGTTATAAATCCTGCGTGATATGATATATTGCGGATACACTTGCTTGTTAAATTTTCGCTTAAAGCCAGTTAATGAACATTAACATGTTTATGGTGCAAACGCGGTAGCTGCGGCGGTTGTTCACGTCCTCTGCAGAAGCAGCGCCCGGTACCATCCGGACACGATGACGGTTTTAGAATACATGCACTTTTAATTGCTTTAATGTCAATTGATGTCGGTATTGCCGATACTTCCCAGGGTCGCGGAACACGTTCCGCATGCTTGGCCCATTGAAATTCTGCTGCGGTATTAATTAGTTGACATTGCGGCGCTTATCGGCCGCAGCGGATCATCTTGTGATTTTTCTAGCGTCCGTCGGATGGTTGCCGGCCGCTGCGGTCAGCTTTAAGCTCGGCAACAATGAAAGGTCACGTTTGTAAGAGATCCGAGTGTTTTGTTATGACACGGGCCCCAGTTGCGACTGCAATGCCTCAGCAATACTGAGTAATTGTTTGTTTCCAGAATATTAACATCTGGGACGAGTTACCGCCTTTGATCAGACTGTGATAATCTCGAGTCGCAGCCAACATTGTAATTCAGCCTTAGACTAACAAACGCTCTGCGTACACATGAGATTCTTGTATTTCTTTGAATTGTTGTTGGAAAGACACCTTTTGAATTAGGGACAAGGATCAGACTGACTCGACAATCGTTCTGAAATTAATTTATTTTATTATATCGGATATTTATTTATTTATTATTATTAAAAGACACCAACTTACGCCACTGAATACATACATAGTGGTAAAAATAAATAAATATATAGTATATAAAAAGTATAATAGTGAAAACACAAAAGTAATGTTTATAAGAGATAGCATAAATTAAAAAAATACAGATATACAGTCAACGCTCTTATAGCGTATACTTCTATAGCGTTTGCGGCGGTTTTTTGTATAACCGTCCCTTCTATAGCGTTCATCTTACAAAACGCAATATTTTCAAGATCAAATTTAAATTTTCGTAAATATATTATTAATATGCATTTTAAATATGTACGTGGACGAAGCGTGGTGCATTTCCAGGACGCCCTGTGGTGTTGCCAGGACGCAACATGGCGTAATTAAAATAATTGGTGGAATAACCACCACAAATCCAATGAAAATTTAAGTTTAGGAAGATTAAATAAAGGATTACAATTGTTTAAAGAGTAAGAAACACATTTTGTTCAATACTCCCATATTACAAAATTCAAAAAGAAATGCAGACAGACGTTGTTTTCGACAATAAAGAAAATATTCCAGTTATTAATCAAAGTGATGAAGAAATTGAGCACCCTAGTAATAAAAAAGTTTCAATGGAACGTGATTTTAAATGACTTTTACAGTAATTAAATGCATAATTACCCAATTTAAAAGTTCACCATTTTTTTCTTTCTTCAATTATTGTTTGTTTTTAATATATTTTTATTTAAGAGGAGAAATATGCTAGGTCAATACCCCCTCGCGGCACGAGTTATTGTTATCCAAATAAACACGTGCAAGGTCATTGAAAATATAAAAATGCAAATATAATCAACTCAAAATACTTAACCTCAAATTTTGTATGGGTGCCTAACTTTCTATAGCGTTTTTTTTCTATAGCGTGCTCCCCATCTTAACGCTATAGAAGGGTTGACTATAAATATATAACGAATGTATATAAGAACAAATATTGTCATCAACTGCTGTTATATGAAATTAAAAAAAAATATACAACAGATCAACAAAAGGACGATACTTTACTAAAATATCAAGATACAGGACAGCTCACATTTGGCGGAAAAAAAGCACACGCGAACGAGCTTGATGGTAGTAAGGTGATGCCCATAATGGCAAATCGCGCAGTACAGGGGGGTTTTGTTCTGCGCCAACCAACAGCTTGAAGAAGTGCTTGCTGATTCAAGTAAACTCCGAACCAACGTATCGTATAACAACCTTATAACTAAGGAGCTATGTATGTAATGAGAATTTCTCAAGACAAAGCCCAACATTCTTGAAGCTCTATTATATACCTCGTATACATGTGAATTGAAACAAAATTTAGAGTCGAACAAAATTCCCAGATCTCTGATTGACGACTGTCTGGGAAGAGATACGTTCCCAAGCATGTAATCAAAGGTTAGAAAATTGAGCAAAAAATTGTCATTCAGCTGCAGAGAAAGGGCATCACCTATTGAGGAAACTGATTTAAATAGTTTTAAGTCATCTGTGAAGAGTAAGAAATTGCAAGAAAGGGCATGCTGCATGTCGTTAATAAATAAAACTAATTAAATGGTCCCAAATTATAACCTTGTGGGATTCCTGAAGTTGTATCGTAGACACACGACGTTAGGGAATCATGTATCACTTACTGTTCTCTCCTTTAAATGAGTGGGAAAAAATATTGGAGATTGTCCAAATAATTTATAATCTAAATTAGAAGTCTAATGTGGTCGCCCTTATCAAATGCCTTTTCAAAGTCGTTATAGATAGCACCGACCTGGTTATAAAAAAAATTAAGCTCAATACGATTATTCGCATATTGTCCACTAAGTTGCCACAATCTTCTCATTATCTCCGCGCATGAGCTCGGCACAAACGTGATTGTTCTAGTATTCAAAGCGCATTTGAACCGCGGCTGCATTATATCGCGATTTTTTTTCAGCTGAGAACAAGAGGCGGCTTCGTTAAAGAACATTAACATCTGCGAGCTCAACATGAAAGCCGCTGGACACGTGTACCACCGGCATGGACCAGATCGATCCGGCAATGCTTCCCGGCCATATTTACGAGACCGGGAGTGGACGCAAGACTTTGGACTACTTAGACGCATGCGATATATCGCTCGCATACATTTCGTTACAGGTGGGATTGTTCACGATTCAATTTATATTGCCGTTACGGAGCCGCCATAAAAATCCCATTAGCGAATATAAATGTTGGCCCAGAAAACGTCTTTGAGTTATCTCCGTGGCATATCCCAATATTTCTCGCCGTATCGGTGAAACGATCTGGGAACATTTCCCGCGGATTAAATTATAATTATTGCATTTTTTTTTGTTGCCGATCGTTATCCGTTTCTATTTAATTAGAAGTGGATAATCGAGTGAATTAAACATGTGTTTATTGAGAGAGAGAGGTCGCAGGTCCTAATCTAAAAACCAGATTGCGGCTTAATTGAGTAATTAAATGCAAAATTGATTGTAGGCTATAATAAATTATCGATGCTGTCTATTTATATGTATGTTTTAGTATAAACGGCTAATTAACAATTAGCGATATATAGATTTTTTTACATTAATCATCTTTTTAATTAATAATATGTTACATGCAACGAGTTGATATTTATTATTTATTATCATTCGGTTTAGGGATTATCCGTGCATGAGTTCAATTTATATTTCTAAAAAGGGAAATCGAAGCTTTCCGAAAAATAGGAACTCGGAAAATTTAACTATCTAACTAATCCTTTAAATGTACAGAAATAAGAAATCTTTCTATTGATTATTGGCCAGAAAGAGGCATGGATAGATAGAAAGATCTTCAGCGTAGCTGTAAAAGTAAATGGGTTCCAGAAGAGAGATTTTTCGAAAGGAAACGGTTGCCCCAGAAAGCAATGCAGTTATTAGATAATTCTCCTTCTTATTCAAATGAAACCATATTAAAAACAGATGGCGGCCTTATGTTAACAATACTATGACCACCTATCACTTCTTTAATTCGACTCATGGATCAAGAGATTATTTTTTTAATGAACCGACATAAATGTTCTTCCTTTTATTGTCTCTAAGTTGTGCCTTCTTACAACCCTCGAAACAAAGACTTCTGGAGTTGCTTAATCTTAATAACTTTTCTTTTAAATATATATCAGCCATTGTCAAAAAAAAGTCTGCTTTAGAAATGTTTATATAATTGTATTTTAGAACGATATATGACATAATAGTTTGGATTATTCGAGGCCACTCCGCACTATCAGTTCGGATAATCGAAGGTGTATTTTAAATACTGGTTTTTATAATAAACTTAAGCTTACGTTTCGTGACTGTGCTTTTCGCTTTAAGCGAAAGTTCTTTTTAGAAACGATATTAAATTCAGTTAGCTACTGCTGGGTAAGAGATCCTGCAAAATTTTCTTTCTTCTTTCTTTAAATTTCTTTTTCTAATTATTGTATAAAGAAATTATCATAATTTACAACCCTTTCACTTTTTTAATCAGAAATACTAAAATGCCTTTTTTTAAATCCGTGATAAAATACTATTTTAAACGTAAAATAGTTTTATGAAAATCCCAAGAAATGTACATAAATTCGTATAGAGATAATCTAATTATTTCGTAAATCAACAATGTATGAAAAATGAAACAAAAATTCATATTGTTTCGGTATTGATTTTTGATAAGTTAAATATAATCTGTTGTATTTTACAAGATTCAAAAAGTATCTCAATAAACCCTTGTTCAATGCGGAAAGCTTATTTTATTTTACATTATTTATGATTTTATTTTAATTAAAGCTATGATTATAGCGACGAATTAATACATAAAAAATCAATATTCTCAAACTATGAATAGCTAGATAGAAAGTCCGCGATTCACTTTCATTATTATTTTTGTGACTTCCTATGATTTTTAGTTTGTTAAAAATCATTTCGTCACGCAGGACATTTATGAGAGCTAAAAAATTATGGAAATATTATTTAAATAATTAAACGATATTTAATACAAACGGTTTACTAATGATTAGTATTAAAACAATATTTCTATCGTGCTTTTTTTTATTATCTACGTGTTATCTCTGGGCGGATATTTACAGCCAGCCCTCCTATAATGAAGAAATTCAGACCACGTTATAGAAGCCAAGAAATCCATGTAAAATTTGAGAAAAGGGTTTTTTTAGTTTTATTTTGTGAATTGAACGAAATCAACACATCGATCATTTCGTATTAGCATATTTTAAATGACTCAAAATACGTAGTTTGACCTTAAAAATGTACGTTCTATGAGATATTCCAATAGGAGAGACTGTCGAACTTGGTATAGCAAAGAGCGTTATAGAAGGGTTTACTGTATATTGTTTATTAAAAGAGTATAATTGAAGTTGTGATATTTTTGCATCAATGCAATCAAAGCAATATTAAAATATTCAAAAATTAAATAATTAAAGTCACTGATTTTGTCACTTTAATCATCTGATTTATTAAAATTAGGTAAATTAGTTATTTTTTTAGGGAACTTTATTCGGTTACGTAGTGAAACTATTTTTCGAATCTGTTTTCGAACCAAATAAAAATATGAAGATTTAAAGGTGTGAATGATGAGAATTTCAAAGAGAGCTTTTCAAAGGTAGATAATTTTCAGGCCATTAATTTGAGAGAGCTATGAAGAAGAATCATGTATGTACTCGTATGAAACTCTGATGATTCACCATTATCACGATTCCCCGATATAAATTATTGATGACGAAGAATGAATTACATAAATAAAAATGTGCTGAAGTGAAAATAAAATCATTTATATATATGAGATTCACAATTTATTGGACCGTTTAACATTGGCCGTCGTCTCCGCGTCTCACACATCATCCCAGTTGCATAATCGCGGCAGTCTCGCGGATTTACGACGCCACACACGTCCCTAAATTCTGAATTATGCCAAAACTACAATACGGAACATGCCAAAAATTTACGACGACGTCGTAAATCAGTTCCAAATTTGACAAACGCGCTATAAAAGTGCACAGTGCGCCCAGTTTACGACTGCACCGACAGCGCCGGCCCGTAAATAACGACAACTTCATCGCCGCCGCAAATACCAAAAGAAATCAATACCGACTTATGAATATTCAGCGAAACGCATCGCCGCTTGTGCCCGTGGTGCTCGACTCCCCAACAATGGTTATTTATTCAGCCGCAGATGTATTTATTAAATCCTGATTGAGGACGCAGTATTTTGATCGCCACGCCCGGTGAGATATGGCGTCGGCGGCAAAGCTCTCGACGACGCGGCGTCGCGTTAAATTCGGCATTAAATTTTTCCGCGACGACCGGACATATAAATATAATCGTTTAATATTTTTTTCACAATTTATCTCCGTGCATTTTTCAGGGGGTTCGGAATGGCGAGCGCGATTATGCATACGGTGTTTTTATGGCGTCTCCCCCGCCCCCGTCCGAATGCGACTTTCGATAAATGTTAATTTATGAAGATGAGACACTTGGCATGATACACATGTTCAATTATTTAAATGGATATTATTGAAATGGCACGACAAAATAACAATAATTGAATGCGCGCACGGCCCGTCCGGCAATAACAAGGCATTAACATACATTAAGAGGAATCGACCCCCAAGGATTATTTATTGTATCGGGGCCATAAATCCTTTGCTCTTATTGGTCGTGAATAGTTCCTCTGTACTACACGCACGAAATCAATACGGCAATAACCATAGATCCTCTAAATATTATTACTGCTTATCTAATTAAAATATAGCATATCGAATTACTTTTAAAAAAATATATTTTCGGCAAATAAACTATTTATTTTAATTTTAAGCTTGCGAAAAATTATTCAGTAAATATAATACAGGTTTCTTACTCAATATTAAAGCTTTAATTTTTCGATTGTATCACAAACCATTGATTCTTAGATTTTTCATATCAAAAACCTTTTTTTTTGGCAATTTGTCTCATAAATTAATAAAAACATTAAACATATACATAATTCAATTAAAAAAAGGTTGATCATTATCACTATGTTACTATTATCATACTTGTATAGTAAAAAATATATTTGGGATGAAAATAGTAGGTTATAAACATTTTTTTTATTATGTAAACAATTCAACGTATTTGATAAGAGATAGTGGTATTAAATAAATATTTTTTGTAAGCAAAAGAAACAAATTGTTGAACATATCGGGGATTCAATGACTATGAAAACTATGTAGATTTTTCCGTGGGCCACGTATTGGGCCCAGAAGTTTTTTTGTTTGATTTAAAAATATGTTTTTTACGGAATCGGATATCAGATCAAACCATATAGATACGTTTTATTTATTTTTCCAAACAATATCTCGTTTAATTAATTTGCAAAAAGAATATAATAGGAATATAAAGTATCTAGATATGGATAGTATTAGACATGCCCAAGAAAACTACGGTCTGATCTACGTAAAGGATTCTAGATGAAAATACTTATATTTTCTAAACTTCTCAATGCTACAAAGCTATGTTTAAAGCTACTCTCGAAATAAACTTAAATACATTAAACACAAGAGTAAATACAAATCTATCAATGCAACAAGAAAAAAATAATTAAAAGAGCTTGAATAATTTTTTAAAAAAAGGTAGAAAATCAAAAAAATATTCATTATTTCAATCTACTAGTGATTTGTTCTTAAAATTATTATTTTGTTCTTTTCAAAATTTAACCAGGTTTATCATTTTTTTGTTTTTCCCATTCGAGTTTCAATATATTTTTGGCTTTTACTTTCTACATATTTTTTAGAATTCTATGAATGAAGATGCCAATGATATATGTATCTGAAATTTACAATGAACAGTAGCTTTATTATTTTTATATTTTTTAACAGTATTAACAATGAAGAAAAATGAGTTAAATCAGAATCTACAAGGTGAAAACATGTTGATTCCAAATTATTATCAGAATATAAAAGCTTTCGTAATAAAACTTAAGCTCTCTCTCTATGAAAAACATCTACTAGATTTTTCAAAATATTGTATTGAAGTCATCAAATTAAATAGAGCATTCGATGACAGATTTTCATAGATACATAAGCATGAGGAAAATTTCACGATTTTTTTAACCCCTTTTGGTATAAAGATCAAATCTGTGCCTCCAAAATTTGTAATAGAACTTATAGACTTATCAAGCATTGAGATGATAATGTGCCTGATAAAAGAAAAAAGAAAAAACAATGTATTTTCTTCCTTCTTCCCTCCTTAAAGCGATCTGCGGTCTTTCGATCCCTTCTCGCGATCTGATATTGGAGATTGGAGAGTAGGGAATTGAGATGAAAGTCATGTTCAAAAGGTAAATAAATTAAATACTTTTTAATCCCATGAAGTACTTGCAATATTTTATTGAGCCTTGCAAATGATTAAGTTGGACATCCCTAATTTAATTAATGGCTTCTATTAACTTAATGTTGTAATGATTTTTCAATGAATTTTAAAGAAAATAAATAACTAAAATGAGAGGCGCTAAAAATTGCTAATACTCTTTACTTTATTACTATATCTATATCTCATAAATATAGTCGCATAGTCTGAAATTTATCTAGTTTTTTTAATCATAAACAAAATATTTAACTTAAAAAAATATTTTTAAAAAAATCCAGAAGCCGTGGCTACTTATAATCATGAAATGACGAAGATGATAATTCGGGTGCACGAACAGGGTCTTGATGGATCGCCCTCATGTCCAACATTGGCCACGGCCAGATTGGCTACCATATACGCCGCGATGTAGCAAGGAGGATGGATGACTAATGCCGGCTGGTCCATATTGCGCCGGGGCCCAGTGCGCAGGCGCCCGCGGCCGGTCGCGAGGTCAACTCCGCGGACCCTATTACTGTTGATATACGGCCGCATTAATGCACCATCAGCCCATCTATGATGATGGAGCTTCACGCCATTTGTAACCGAGCCAAGGGAAAAATTGATCGCGACCCGTTGCGCGCATGCGCGGTGATAAATCGAAGATTCGATCGTTGATTGATGTCGTGCTTTGATGGGCCTCGGTGGAAAGAAAGTATCCGGAGATGGATGGTGGCGACTATGCCAGATTAAAACATTGCACTCTAGAGGTGTTTAAAGTAAAAAATACATAAATGAAAATTAATAATTATTTTAGAAGAGATAAATACATTATTTGTCTGATCTTGCTTTTAATAGCTTTATTCCTCTGTTAAAAGGCTTTTCTGCTCAAGAATTCTCGAGAATTTTTTCGAATATTTTCTTAAATCTTTATATATCAATTTACGTATTATTGTGATTAGCGAATTAATATTTGAGAATATTGCAATTAAGTCATACATTCGCTTCGGTGTAGACAAGTTATTTATTTTTTTTTGCCTTTTATTATTAATGTTTTTAATTTATTTAACTATTTATATTTTCTTTTTATGATTTTTTCGATGAATTTGTATGTTTATAGAATCTTCTTGAATTTATCTCTCCAGGATTCTCTGCATTTTGCATCCCCCATCGCATCTACTACGGTGAAGCCTGTGGATGTCTTTACTTGGTCGTTCCAGTGGGTGGGCGCCCTACACCTTCCCCTTCGTCTTTGTACGTTTCCAAGGGCGATGAGCTTTTCCAGGCTATCATTTCTTCTGACAAAATGCCCAAAGTATCGAAGAATCCTTTTGAGACATGGTAGAAGGTTAGAAGGAAGAGACGTTCTTCTTTGTAGTCCAGGTTTTTGAGAAAATAGAAAAATTGAGAATACCTAACTCTGCACTATACGTTTTTTTGTATTTTTGGACATCCCCCTTTTTTTCCAAATTGTTAATAGCTTTGGCATCGTATTTTTAGTCATCCCTCTTCACCTTCTTATCTCCTGTTCACAATTTCCGTTACTTGTAAGTAGTGATCCGAGAAAAATAAATCCTTCAACCCTTTACAGATTCGCAAGATTAACAGATCAATAGGTCAATGAGTATTTTTTTAGTATATAGAAGAGGATAACTGGCCATGATCTTTCTTTATTGAACTTTCAACTTTAGTAGTACTCTGGAAGCTTGTTGATTATTTGTTATATTTAAAGTTTTTTTTATACGAAAGTTTTGTATCTATTTTAATTATTTATTTAAATTATATCTACGACTAAAATGATTATAATATTTAACAGATATGAAAGTAAAGGATGCTTGATGCTGTAAAAAGTCTTGAAAATATATAATGAAACGTAACTTATTTAAATTTCATCACAGTTTCTTCACATAAAATCTCGCACCATAAATGGAATAAAAATTTTCCCCCATTAAAAAAAAATATTAATAATAAAATCTATTGATCTTCGAATCTATCGCATAATTGGCGGCGTCTGTTCGATTAAGCTCTGCCGACGCTCTCACGATGCATCATAATTTACGTATTGATTGGCATATAAGATGTCGACTGTGGCCCGTTTATGGCGCTGTCTTCTTTGATATTCAAATTCATCACAAATATAATATCACACAGCCGACAATTTATATTAATGGGACGATGAATTATGGCCGGGCTGACGGTCATTTATGGTCCTATCGCACAACGAAAGTGTTGCAAGCGCGGCCATATTCGGAGAGCCGGGCCGCACTGTCGCGCGTCACGTCGGAGGAAGAAATTTTCTTCTGGAGGTTTCCACAATGTGTGCGAAAATGGCTCTGACATATGACGACATTGCCCAACGAATGATTTGCAGCGGCCGCTAACCACTTCTGCCACTTTCCGCTCTCACACGCTGATTAATGGCGATGGATGGCCATTAATCGGAGAGGCGATTGAAATAATATCGCGTTTTAGAAAGACTCAATCACAATCGATGATTACGTGTGCGATTCCTCACAAATTTTCCCATGAAAATAGATAAAAATAAATTAAAAAAACATCAGATTTAGATTTTATTTTACGTTTTAAAATGAATACGTATATTCATAGCTCTTTATTAACTTTTCTTATTTTTTTAAGGAGAAGTTCTCCCACCAAAA
>JAGXCT010035425.1:0-49188 GCA_022495035.1 Philopotamus ludificatus | reverse complement strand
TTTCTTTTCTAGGGTATATTGGTTCTACTAGTTAGCAATCAGTTAAAGATAAGATATATTTATAATTATTGGGAAATTATGTTATTATTAGTTTAGAGGTGAGAAAATTATAGATAACTCTATCTAGAAAGTTGTCATTAACTTTCAGATTAGATTACAGATTAATATTAAGTACACATAACTTTTTATACGGTTTTGTAATAACACGCTTCATCAAAAAGAGCGATTGCAGTCAGCCCTCCTTAAACGCTTAATTTTAAATCGATGTTTTCTACAAAATGCTAATTTTTCAAGTTCAAATTACATATTTCGTAAATATATAATACATTGAAATATTGATTGACAAGCGATATTGAGAAAGTGTTATAGGAGGGCTGATTGTATTATATAGTTTTTCACGAATTATTTATTCTTATACGATTCTCAGAAACAAAAAATAACAGTCAAAACAAAGAAACAGTAAGGTGGCAGAATTTTTTAGCGATAAAAGCGATTCCATTCACTCATAAACGTGCGCGTATCTTATGTAGCGATGAATAGTATCATTTTTTTCGTAATTAAAATACGTTGCATAAAAAATATTTTCTATATTTTTTTTATAGGTATATTTATATATCTTCATCATCATCATTTGCCACCCACCAGGCTCTCAATCGCTGAGGGTATGGGCCTTACCAGACACTCGAATGGCAGTCGAGGCCAAAGGAACCTGAGTCTCACGCGTAACGTGAGGGCTCTTCTTTCGTGTCAATACTGTGGGGTTCTAAGCTGTCTTGGTATACGAGTTTTCCTCGCTTGGCCATTACTGGCATTGGTCTATATGGACGTAACGTACCCTGTTGGTATAGGATTTTACCCTCTCGACTGTATCCAGGAAAGTAATAGGGGGTTTATTTCGGTATTCGTTCTCCTCTTCTCTAGGCGTTATCTGCCTATAACGAGTCTCGTCTCAAGTAACAAGTAGCTAGTGATTATTAACCCTGTCGCTCAATAGCTATTCTTTCATCATGGGAAAGACCTCCTTAGGGAGAAGAAAGAATAGCGAAAGTATCGAGACTAGACCAATTATCGATCAACGGATTAGGGGTTTCCTTCCCAGGGTACTGGCCCTGTGGTGAGAAGTCCGTTAGAGACCAGATTTGTTTATGCACATAAGGATACCTGTACATGTACATATTTTTCAGGAGTGCAATATGACACAAAAAAGAAAGCCAAGGAACAGTACTAGACATATGTTTCCTCCAACGTGTTCAGGACAGACTGATCTTAAATACGACGTTTCAGCGATTTCTTGGACTAACTCTTCACTGGAATTCTGATCTCGTCATCTAAGTTCATGGAATAACATATCCAACGTAAACTACGATAACCATATTACGTTTTATATCTATTGCGAATATTCGCCTTGAACGAATCCATCTCTATTGACGCCGTACGTCTTTATTTAAGGTCATTAGATGTAATAAAACCTTTACCGTGTGTGTGTTTTTTTTTCCTCCATTTTTCATTAAATGTGCACGTTAGAAAAAATGGCGGTAATATTAGAGTGAGACTGAGGTCAATTTAATAGCGCATATCAGTGGTCGTGACATTGAATTATGTAATTTTTGCACTGTATATCTTTTAAATACGCGTATTTTTTTGCGGCACGCAAAAAATTACACGCTCAATTCAACGATCGTTATTCTCTATTGAATAAATTGATTTTCGCAATATACACGTTTTAATAGTGTAATTAAATAGTACGTAAATCATTCGATTAACTATGCAGAGTGTGTGTAGGGGATTTGATGAAGCATTTTGCTCTGCGTAATCTTGCACAATTTTTCTTATTTGCTATTGGCAATTACGTATATATTTTTAAATTGAATGTTTTTTTAACGCGTTTTTTTTTTGCTTACAAACTGTTGGCAAATGCAGAAAACGAACGGTACAGCGAGCTTCCTGATGTACGAAAGTACTCTATGTCGAAATTTGTATTTTTTATATACATGTATGTCATAAGCTGATGAGACAGAATCATGCGGCTTTCGCAATGATGCTATTTTTATAGACATTTTTGCGACGAAATTTTTCGTGGGAAGACCGTTAAATTTTATTTGCTCCATGTAGGTTGTAGCAACGTATTTATTTATATAACGAAAAATTGTATTATCGTTATCTAATTACCCATGTGTTTTTGTAACGAATAGAAAGCGAGATTTTTGGCGAAAAAAAAATATTCCGTATAATGAAAAGTTTTTTACGTATTGTCTATTAATTATTTGCTTTGTCAAATCTGCTCACAAAATCTCTTTTTCAATTTTTACCGAATTTTAGATCGTGACTGAATTCATAGCGAAATTGCTGCTGGCTCAACATAATCAAAGAACGGTACTCGAAGACCATAGAGTTTCATTTTCTGCTTGGGTGATTCCGTACACTTTGCGGCCACAAATATTAAACTCGGCACACAAAATCTAGTAACGCTATCGTATTTTATTTTTTTATTTAAGAATCTCGATCGTATCTCTACTGATAATATCATCCAGGGGTGCATTGCGCTACTTGTGAGCCGTGTGTATCGCAGAAAATGCGAATGATTGATTGGTATGTGCTAAAGATAAATCT
This sequence comes from Philopotamus ludificatus, assembly GCA_022495035.1. Lineage (NCBI taxonomy): Eukaryota > Metazoa > Arthropoda > Insecta > Trichoptera > Philopotamidae > Philopotamus > Philopotamus ludificatus. The sequence goes on along the minus strand of JAGXCT010035425.1, from coordinate 46,578 downwards.
TAATATGTGCGCTTTGTTAGTACAGCTGTGTTTTGAGTTTTGTATTTATGAGTTTCATGAATACACAATTGACTGAAGCCATAGCTTACCCGCAAAATTAACGAATACCATAATAATATCTAGTAATTATATTCATTTCAAGATATTTTGAATACTGGTAAATTACAATTGATTCATAAAGTAAAGAAAAAAATAAATACTAAAAACAACGATTTATCGTTGTTCAGCAGTCAAAGGGTTAACGAACGAATTTTAATTAGATTTATACAGTTTTTTCTAGTAGATTTTCTCCAGGCACCATTTCAATCATGTTTGTAATCGTTGATTCTTTGGAAAAACATCTTTATTTATTAATCAATATTAATCTTATATTTTCAGAGTACACTCAACTCTTTTTTTACACGGTAGATACGTTTCACCTTCTTTCCTAGAGGTGTTTTATGTAGCTTTCAAAGTATCAAAGAATCCTGAAATGTGTGGTAGAAAGTCAGTCATCTTTATCGTTTTCCATTTCTTTAAGGACCGACACGTATGTGCGTTTAGCGGTCCATGGTCTTCTCAGCAGGCGTCGCCACTACCACACATCAAAGGCGTCAATTTTCTTTTTCACATTCTCCTTTATAGTCCAGATTTTCACGACGTAAGTCGTCTATAGCTTTGACATCGCATTTTAGCCATCCATAATCGCTTTCTTTTCCCCTTAAAACCGTGTAAAAAGAGATAAGATTTATTTAAAATTGAATATTGTTTCCTTTTATTTAAAAAACCGCGTTATTTTGAAAAGAAACAATTAATTGGCATAGATAATTGTGTAAAAAATATTGCAATCGCTCTCCTTAGGGGACCGTGTTATATTAAAACCGCGTAAAAAGGATTTGATTGTATTTCCATCAGATACTGTGTATAATTGTGTTCAACCTTTGAATCTGAAACGCAATTTTCGATGTTAAGTATTTAAAAAACCGTGTTATTTTGAGTAGTAACTACTTTGTGGCATAACAAATATAGTATTTGTTCTTTTTAGTGGATCGTGTTATACCAAAACCGTGTAAAAATATTTGATGGCTATTAAGCTTCTTCAGCGATTCTGATTTTATCTCAATATTGCCAAAGCGTCTTTTTTATGATCGGGATCAATTGGCGGATATTAAATTTTTCCATATTTTCCATATTCTTCCACAATTAAAATATTGGCGAGCACATAAAAATACATGAAACCTTTTCAATGACCAATAATAAAGTTAGCATCCAATAAGACGACTACAAATGTCAAGATACGTCAAGGACAAGTGTACTAATATGTCAATTGAACGTATACATTCCATATTGATTAAATTTTCTCGACGCCCCTTTGTATGCGTAGCTGTGGGTTTAATTTTATTCATCCCACTGAATTTTATTATTCCTACTGTGTTTTGGTATTTTGTGTATAATTTATTAATTGAAAAACTTAGTTTTGTGATAAAAAAATATAGCACATTATTGCGAATAGCTTCTCGCTATTTCCGAGAGATCACTATTGCCCCCCAAGATTCTTGGAACGTTTGGAGGGGGATGGTAGCGGCGCCCACTTTAGGAATCTGCCCTAGATAAATCAAATTCCATGGAGAGATTCTAATTTATTTATGTTTCGGCTCTAATAGACCGTAAAGAAATTATGGAAAAACTGCCTACATATAATATATATTAAGGGGACCGAAAAGTAATCAATTTTTTTTTAGCGAAAAACATTTATTTATTAAAAAAATCTTTTGTCAGCGTAGAGGAAGTTGTTTGATTCACTTATTAAAAAAGTCCATCGATTTTTCATTGAAAAGCTTTCCAAGTGCGCTTTAAAGATCTGAAAAGGTGGTAATCTGGCGGCGCGAGATCCAATAAATATGGTGGATGGGTTAAAAGTTCCAATCCAAGCTCCCTTATTTTTCCTGTGTTATTTTTACAGCGTAAGGCTTCGTGTTATTGTGCTGAAGGGTCCTTTTCTTAATATTTACCTAAACAGATTGTTTTTTTTATGAGCTCTTGTTTCATTCGTTCGAGTTGTTCACAATACACTGTCGCTGTAACGGTCTGACCGGCTTCAAGCAATTCATACTGTATAATTCCAGAAAAATCCCACCACACACAAACAAGGACCTTCTTTATTGTTAGTAATGGTCGAGGGGTCGGAACAGGTACTTCTCCGGAAGAAAGCCATTGTTTCTTTCGTACAGGATTATTGTATAGCACTCACTTCTCATCTCCAGTTAAAATTCGCCACAAAAATGTATCGGCTTCATACCGAGACAAAAGTGACGCGCCTTCTCCGTTCACGAAGAATCCAAATTCCTTGCCTGTAAAATTTTCTCATGCGACGAAGATGATCCTGATCCTCGATTTTCAATGAGAATTCCTTAATTGTTTGACGAGGTTCTGAATCCACCATCGCCTTCAGGATATCAGGATAGCATCTAATTTTTGGGGTTGTCCTCGTCGTGCGACATCTTTGAGATTCATCCCCCCACACAAACTAACTGTGAATGAACTCATCGACGAAATTTTGATTTCTTTTCGGTTCCCCTAATATTTTCGAGATATTTTAGATTTTTAAACTTTTTTTGTTTTATTGTATTAAAAATAGGGATAAATTGAAGCTTTATTCATTTGTTAAGTTTGAGAAGCATTGGCGCGTTTGTAGACAATTCGACGGCAATCTGCACGTGTAGCTTGCGTCAGTTGCCGTATTGGGCGAAGCAATACCTCTTGCACCGTTTGGCTCGGATCCGGTACAATCTAGGTTTGCTGCAGGTCGCTCATAAAATCCGTACATTCCATGACGTATTATTATTGGTGATTCATTCGCGTCGCACGACGTCCATCAACATCTTCCTTTCATCCCGATCGCCTTGTCAATTGTTCGGTCGCTTCTTGTGTCGTTCCACTTTTATTGCCGGTTTTCATTTGAGCTTTTGCGAACGTTCAAACGGTAAACGGAATCAATGCACTTCGCATCAACAGAGCGGCGTCGGGTTACGTGATCTGAGTCTTGATCTTCCAAATGACCTTATTGGAGGGATACTTTTTTTTTTGCGATTCGCGATTGGGATCAATCGACGCGCGAGATTTTCAGGATGTGCGACGCGTCTTTCAATCGTTCGTCTGCACATCCCATAATGACCATAAGCTGCGTCTGCAAAAACCGCAAACGAATGTACAGTTGCGGCTGGTAATTTCGCGTGTTTTTTTTTTACTCTCCTCTCGTTCGTCCGAGACATTTGGCAGCGCGCGATTCCGAATCGCCACTTTTTGCAGGATTCAATCGCAAGAACGTGTTTCAAATTTGTTATTTAATTGGACGTTATTTTTCGGCTCTCCGTTCATTCAGGGGATGAATATAATTCGAATCTTCGAGCGTCACTGTACCATTGTACGCGGCCGCTTATAAATCAGGTTTTTACGTGTGCTCCATATAATGGCTCTACCTGAGTACTGGCCCGAGAAACAAAAAAGGATCATTACGGGAGACTGGCGGCGTTCCCACGGGGCCGCATCGTGACATCCCCTCTTTATTAATGCGTCGGGATTAAAATATAATTTACTCACCCCATTTTTTCGGCATTCAAATTTATTATAAATTGATTTTGTCCATTTTGGGCGGCTAATGGCGCTTATTATGCAATTTTTTCTCGGACGTTTCGAGCGTTTGGGCGTAGATAAATCTTTATTTTTTGGATCGATGTGTTTGTGCCGCTTTACAAACGCAGCCTTGCCTCCCCGGGCCTTTGTGTAATCGTGTATGTGTATTTTTTTTTTTGTTTATTGTGTTGAATTATACATCTTCTAAAAAGAGACGAACCGTGTGGTAGCGCGCTAGAGGCTGGAGGCAGATGTTCATGTATCCCCCTGTGCGACAGGTTTTCTTACCAATGCTTTTAGACGATACAAACATTCTTTTTAATGCGGCCATATTTTTTTAAACGAATCTGAGATTATGCGGCGATTCGAGCAATAAATAAATTAGCGGATTATGTCCGGTACTTTGGTTTGACCCTACGTTTAATCCCCTCTTTATTGAACGATGTGCTCACTAATTGACCCCCATGTCTTTGTTTCCCTTTCGCGTTAAGCTGCATAACATGGCGCAGATGCCCTTGAATTATTTCATAGTATTTATTATTTATTCATAAGAAATGCCGGCATTATTCCGCCGTTCGCCATGCATTCCATTGTGTCTTTGACATTGCAAATTGTGTCGTGATAAATTGCGTCAAGGGTGCTTCTGTGACACCATTGTACCATCCCTCCCGCATATGAAAAACAAAATGACATACAGCCGACTGTTGCATGATTAACATAATCTGAGTGTTATATCGCCATTCTTTTGTTGTTCTACACGATTTTTTTGTTGTTGTTGTTTGCCGTACACGCGGCAACTTATGATTCGACCACCATTTATAAGCGGTCGCATGATGTTGATGACATTTTAATGTGGTATCGGTCCATTGTTCACTTTTTTTCGTATCTGTGTCGTATGTTGCTCCCATTTTTCATATAGCCGAGGTTTTGTTCTTGCACGCGTCGATATCTATTTCGTTTTGCGATTATCGCCTCTTGCAGCCATTGTTATGCAGATGCACACGCTGTTATGTAACCGGAAGCGGAGAGAAACGATATTTTTTTTAAATTGAATCGTTTCAATTTGATCATCGCGCTGTTATGACAAATTGATTGCACACGATCTATAATGGTAACCTTGATTCTGAACACCACATTCGTTTTAGCAAAACGCTCCACATTGCAATTTGACTCAATTTCATTTGCCGTCAATGCAAGTGAGTGCGCGTTCAATTACTCGGCCTCGAACGTACATGTCTGCAAAATCGTTCAAGGACTTTTTCGCCGATATGAATAATCCTGAAATTTTGATCTCATCGCTAATTGATGGCCGGCGGCGTTGCCGGTGTACGATATCGCTCGGTCATTTCGACATTGACCGATAATTTTGTTCTTCACGGTAACGTAACTCGCATGCAACGATGCACCGAGTTCGCTGTGTACGCCCCTCGAGCGATGCAATTGTCTCGTGTGCGATCGGAACAATTTGTCCGTGGTGCCGATGCATCAATCTAAAAAAAAGAAGGATGTGAAATCGAAGCGATGCATTCGCTTTTGTTGTCGCTTCCGTTTTTTGTCGGTATGTTGCGTTGCGGATCACACGGGAAACGAAAATGAATCAACCTTTAAAACTGCATTAATGCAATATTCATATTTTGAGTCTTGAATTTAAGTGTTAAACTCGGCCCCCCACGTCCATCGAGCAGATGCTTGTAATAAGATATTTCGCATCTCGCATTTCTGCTTCTCACAGTGTTCAAAGCATTGGCCACAAAATCAACCAAAATATAGAAATTCTTTGTAACTTATCCTGCAAAATGAGCCTTGGTTCCATTTTTCTAAGCCACTGGTTTTCTTGTTTGCTAGTATTTAGAATAAATTTCTAATTCAGTGTCCAGAATCAATGTAAGCATATCAATCATATTAATTACTTCTAGTAAATTCTCCATAAGCTATTAAGCCTTAAATATCGAATGGTAATCGAGACGTCTGGTATGCGGATTTTGCAATTGCTGGCATTGGACGTGATTTTACCCTCCCAACTGTGTCCAGGCAAGTAGGAGAGGGTTTGCCTCGGTATTCTTATCTCTAGACGTTATCTGCTTACAATAAGTTACAGGTGATGATTAACCTTGTCTCACAATATCAATACTTTCATTATGGTAAAGAGCGATCCTCTCTAGAAAGAAGGAAGAGGGGCGAAAGTATCGATACTATTGGTCAACGGATTAGGGTTTTCCTTCCCAGGGCATACTGATCCTTTGGTGAGAAATCCGTTAGAGATCACATATTATGCACATGTACATATTTTCACATTTTTAACGCATTCGCGGACATGTCGTTAATTTCAGTAATTTTTTTGATGTCTCGTGGGTCTAAATAAATGAACTTTATTCTGGGAAACCTTATTAGTGATCATTTCAACCACTACGCACACATAATAGTCACACATCTGGGGTGGTAACGTTGTAAAAAAATCCTCGAACCACTCTTGCGATTTCCTGACCGTACGAACCTGCAGAATCTTGTCTGAACATGTATGATCTTTCTGTGACAACTTCCTCTATCCAATACTACGATCGCCAAATCGTAGTCAAGTATTAATTTGAATTCATTCTCAGACTTTCTGATCTAAATTATCAAAGTCTGCATCTTTTAACTGCTTCTTAATTCTCTGAATTATCGTCAATGTCGATTCAATTTGTTTACGATATCGTTATTGGCCAGTCTTCTCATTCAGGTCACTCATAATCGATCAATCGGTTTCACATTTATTTACGTCAATTCTCCTTGAACATCCTGTATATTCAAATTACTCTGCAGACCACCTACCTGCCTTAGAGCATTGTCTATCAAATGTTGTGCTTTGTCTTCAATTTGTTTACGTTTATATTAGAGATACGAATTAGGATCTGTCTAAAACAACGATGTTATACGATTTGACGCAAATCAAGGGTTACGTTGAAATGTTAGCTATGGCGAATCTACGCTAACGGGGACAGCGTTAACCTAGCCGTGCCGATGGGGTATATTGGATACCCCAATGTTTTTATTTTTCTCGAACAACTCGAATTGGGTCATATTGAGTTAATCCCTCGTGACTATTGGTTAACCCTCTATCTCAGATTTTTCATCAATATCTTGAGATTTTTTTAACCGATCCATCACGGCGGCTCGAAACCAACGGCGTCGGCCGAGGTCGTATGAAATTAATGTATGAAAATAGATCCCAAGCATTTGAAAACAAAATATAGATGAATTATATTATCATCAATAGCTTGACATTTTAAAAAAATAGATTATTCTAAGAATAAAACTAGTTATTCATGATATATATTAGTAGAAAAATCCAAAATATCGAATTTTCGCGCATGTGCATCACACATGCGCGATGGTTTTTCTCGCTCACATCCGGTACGAAACGAATAGAAACCCAAATTCTTTTTAATTTTTTTTCGCAATTGCTGGCAAATACAAAAAGTTTGTAATATGTAGGATATATATTATTGAGTTTTTTTAACTAATCAATTTGATGCGTAAATGACAACATTCTAAGCCCTAGGTTCCCAAACTTATTTGACCCTTGGCTCCCTTTTCAGACACAAAATTACAAAAGGCCCCCTGGAAATTTACCTTTTTTATATTAAATGAAACAGATCTCAGATCAGAAACTCATCTCCTTGCAACTGCAAATTAGAATCATCATATTTACTATATAAATCACTAAAATACGCTAAATCGCATTTAAGTTTTCACGTAATATTTCATCTTTATTTTCTAAAAAACTACAACTGAGTCAATGAGATTATAAAATCTACTTAAACATGACCCCTTTGCATAGCAAAATTAAAAAAAGAGCCGCGCTGCGAAAAACTTTGATATGTAATTACGTATTGCAATGAATGATGCAGGCGATCACTAAGATTTTTTGCAACTAAATGTTGTCGATGAATCACACAATGCACTGCTAATATATTTGGCACCGACTTTTTCAATAAAGAAATAACGCTACGATAGCACACTAACATATCTGGAGCACCATGAGTAGCGACTGACATGATATTATTCAAAGGAATTTCCTTTTCGGGAAGGGTATAAATATTAGCACCTCATGGCCCCCTTTTTGCTTCCCAGGGTTCCTCTACTCCTCCAGGGCCAGAATTACCTACATATCTTCCTCCAGGGCCCCCTGGGGGGCCAGGTGACCCACTTTGGGAACCTATGCTCTAAGCGATGCAGTGTGAACTCTCGCAGCACGTGTCACTCGCACTCGTGACATCATACCGGATCAAAAACATCGCGCAACAGCAGCGAATATTGTTGTTTTTATTATTTTTGTCGTAATTACAGAAAATAAAGGACAATGATTATTTATAATATTTATTCTTAAGACGTTTTTTTAGACAGATACAAAATATATATTGGGCACGGCTAGGTTAAGCGAGGTATTAATGTACTTTATGTATTCAGTCCGTTCAAAAAAACACTCACTTTCGGCAACATAAGTAGTTCGCGCAATAAAAACGACATATATGGAACGAATGCTGTCGATTTTGTATTAAAATATATATATATTTTTTTAATTAGTCATCATCGCTTTCAAATTGATTCGATTATTTGTACTACATACGTGCGTCGGCGAATCGCGAAGTATTCGCATCGATTATATATACGTATGTGTTATATAAAATTATTCAAATAAAATGATCCACTGTCTGCAGGATGCTTGTTTGCAACGTATGATTCATGATTGTTTATGTTTGTAATTAAGCACGAACATGACCCGTATATCTAGTTCGTGCGAGTCACATGTCTCTGTTGATATTTGGCTTTCTATTATTATTTTTTTTTCCATTTATTTGTTCAGAAATCGCACACGTACCATTTTCAGCATTGTGCATTATCGCAGCGTGCGATAACGGGGTCGCCAGACAGAGTTATCATCGTTTAGGACTGACCAATTTGTTGCGGTCGTTAGGCTGTTATCGTGCTAGGGTAACCGGCTTCGGTTCACATTTAAGGCACCAACGAACCCAGATACCTACATTAGCTATGATCTGCGCCACTGTGCCGATACGAGAACAAGTTTTCGTGTTGTAAAAATACTATTATCGACAGATAAATCTATGTCGATGAAATAGAAACGAAAAAAATCGTTTGTTATTGTAAATACGCGGAGATTGAATCTCGGATTAAACCGGTCCTGATTTTTTGTTGCCGCAGTACCGCAGGTATATATGTTATAGATTGGCTCCGAAGGGGGGAAGTAATCAAATTCTACCCTTTGATGAATTGGGGGCTGGGATCGCGCTTCAGTTACGCAGCGGGGTGTCCACCGCCTAATTACGACGTACACGTCGCAGGGACGTCGTCCGAAAATGTCTGGTCATCATCTAAATTAGGGGGCTGGATGAAAGTTTTTTATTTCATTTTTTTTTAAAAATGAAATAATAGAATTTCCCTCGAAAATTTTGTTTGTCGGAAAAATCGCCATATATACACGGTACTTTCATCCACTTCACGGTCCATTTATTCCCCCCAGCGGAATGAGATCACCGTCTGGATGCTGGCTGCCCAATAAATAACGTTTCTCTTCCCCGATTTTATTCGTTTTTTTCGCATGTAGGAGTATATCCGGAAGAAACATTTATATCATCCGATGACTTACCGCTTTTCGCGGATTACGTCTTCTAGTAGAATAATTTTATTAACAAACGGGGAAACTTAGCTCTTTGTGTGTATATTGCAAATTTGACAAAATATCGCATTCATTTGCATATTCTGAGGGTTGAACGCTAAAGGTTCAGTGAACTGACGTTATTTTTCGCCACCCCGTAGAGCTACTACACTACGACCCTTTGTTATCCATGTCGCCAAATGAACAAAGAACCAATTTTCGCATACATATTTATTTTTTATATATATCTACCCCTTAGCATGGAATAAAAAATTCTAAGAGGTTTAATAAAAAATATACTTGCAATTTTATTTTTATGAAATATTAATTTTACTCCCTTCAAAGTAGAGCCAGCTTTTTTTTTATTTTTTAAGCAATTATGGAACGCAATTTTCAATATGGCGTTCAGATTTTATAACGTTTCTGTCTTTATCTCCAAAATATTGGCAAAACGTCGTCCTCTAGATGTTTTTTTTTATTTCATTCATCTTCTGATGTCTAGATACGTCAGTGACAAGCGTATTAATATGTTAAAAAAAGCAAAATGCAAAAGGATGCAAGGAATTGAGGCCCTCGGCATTTAGGGGCCTTCTGGGGGCCTCCGGATATTTTCTAAAAAAAATATTGATCAATCACTATTTTATACAAAATGCCTTGTCAACCATCAACCATGTCAACCATGCCAACCTTGTCAACCATCATTGACCTTTATTTCGCTGGGCAATGTATTATATATTTACGAAAGATGTAATTTGACCTCGAAAATATTAACTTTCTGTAGAAAGAAGCAATTTAGAGGAAACGTTATAGGAGGGTTGTCTGTATAACGTTGAGATTAGCCATTAAAAAATGGGAAATAGAAAAATCAATACAAATCAGTTGAATTTTGTTTTTCTCTGTATTTTTACATACAATGAAGTAAAATTAAATATGCTTCTAAAACATACATATTTATTTAAATCAATTAGGTCTGCACAAACTGTTGATTTTATAGTGACAAAATATGACGAACTGGTTCAAGAATATTGAAAATAGTTCTCAAAGTACAGTAAACCCTCATATAACGCTCCCTTCTATTCCGCGGTTATCCATAACAAGTGTGACAGTCCTTCATATACAGCTACCTCCTAGAACGTAACCTTGTAAGTAACACAGTAAACCCCCTATAACGTACACTCCTATAACATTCCCCCCTATAACGTTTGCGGCGGTTTTTTTCTATAAGGTCGAACTTGTAACGTATTTTTTTTAAAATGCTAATTAGAATTTCATAAAAATATTATATAATTAACTGATAAAATGTCGCATTGATCTTCCCTGTTCGCAAGTTGCGGGAAGATTATATCGCTCATCGCGAGTCAAGTCATTAGCGCTGGTTAACACGTAAAAATGTAAAATAAAAGAAAAATGAAAATGTATGAATCAATCAAAGAGTATTGACCTTAATTTTGCTCGGCAAAGTATTATATATTTACGAAATATGTAATTAGACCTTAAAATATTAGCATTTTGTGGAAAACATCGATTTAAAGGAAACGTTATAGGGGGGCTGACTGTACATATTTTTTTACTAGTGCGAAAAGAACATTTTTTTAATTAAAATTAAATTTATCCGGCCAATGTTTTCATATATTTAAAAAAAAATTAGGTCAACTTTTCGTCCGGGCCCAAAATTTCTAGCTACGCCACTGCAATTGAACATCCACAGCCCGAAAAATTCCGAATGATTTTTTTTTTTATCAAACCTTGGATTTTCTGTATGTAATTGGCGTTTAATGGTTCCCACGTTTATTTATTTTTTTTAGTTAGATTTTGTTTTTAGAACGAGGGGTTCTCACATACGGTGGAGATGAAAATATCTCAATTTTTTTATGAATTCCATGGAGGATGTTGACACTATCCCGGCCGTATAGGCATTTCTCCCCGTTTTACTGCATTTCGACCATAAAACGAGGGGATTCTCGCTGTAAAAACGTAGAAAATAAAACACATGTCTGCCCTTTTCTAATCCCACCATACCGAATCGCGAAAGGTATGACGAGAAATCACTATGACGCCGTTTCTTTTATAGCTTTTTGTCTGGTAAATTATGTTATATTGTCCATTGAAATACATATGTAATTCTTTATATGCTGATTCACTGCACACTAAGTCATCGGTATTAATTGGTCCTATGATTGACAGGGCGGAGATGGCCGCTGAAGTGCCATTTCGAAATAATGATTTTTTTAAACTCGTATAATCATCGATTCGATGTGCACTTTTTGTCCTCGATCTGATTAGGTCTCCACAAAAATTGCGCAGATCGTTGTCGTAGGACGTTGACGAGTCCATCGTTCGCATTTGTAATCGGAGACGATAAGCCAGGCGGTGGTTTTGTTTTGCAACTCGATCTTCGGCACATCATCCTATCACAATTGTGGTGGGCGGATTTATGGCGCACGCTCTGTTCCTGTATCAATTAGCGTTAAATACTGCAAAATGACGACGACGATGATTCAGAGGCGGATGTTGTATATAAATTTTAGAAAGATCCGTTGTGAAAGTGAGGGGCGGGCGCTAATTATGATGTATGAATCCTTTCAGCGTTTATTAGATTAATTCTGCAGTACGCATTAGGGTAAACAACCCCTTGATACTATGCTAAAACTTATGTATTAAAAATTTGAATTTATGTGCCTGAAAACAACCATTCATTGTGATTATGATTCTTTTTTTTTGAGTTCAATGCTCTTAGCCAAAACGTTGATAAAACTCTTTATTGTTAAATTATTTTCTTAGATATGACCCCATGATTACATTAAAAGTTCTGAAGATGAACGCTTTGAGGGAAGATAACAAATCTTTGTGCTTTTGTACGTATCTCACTCTATATGCGGCTTATGATTTAAATGCGTGTTAGAGAGCAATATGGAAAGTAGTTGTTGGAAGGTTAATTTAATTCTATCCAATATTCGAACGCAGAATTGAATGGCGTCATAAGTATTCAAACAAATTAAATTTAGGGATGTGAATAGATGCTGCTAGTTAGATAACAATGTTACGGAAAAATTAAACAAAAATATGCGTTTTTATTTGCTCCGTACCGGATGCAAGCGAGAAAAAACATCGCGCATGTGCAAGTGCGAGTGAAAACGCACACGTGTCTCAATGTAATGCGATCTCTTCGGGTCAGTTGCGGTGTAATTAGTAGAAAAAAGTTTGGTCGATATTTTGGATATCATCATCATTTGCCAGTCACGAGGCTCTCACTTGCTGAGGGCATGGACCTTACCAGACTCTCGCATGGTAGTTGAGGCCAAAGGAACCTGAGTCTCACACCTGACGTGAGGGCTCCCTTTCTGTGTCCATACCGCGGGGACTCGAGCCGTCTTGGTATGCGGTTTTTTATAAAGAGTTTCCCTCTTTTGGATTTAACTAATATTATATATCATAAATAACTATTTTTAAAATATATCAATATCTTGACGTGAAATGCTTGGGGTATATTTTCATACTAAATAGACCCTATCGGGCGACGCCGTTTGTTTTCAGCCGCCGAGACGGATCGGTTAAAAACGAAACAAACGGAAGATCCTATTTAAATTACGGTCAGCAAAAATTTCGTCAGCAAAAGTGTCTAAAAACATTTTAAATATTCTCTGGACAATATTTTATCTCATAATAGTCTTTGATTAAGCATATTCCATCACATACATTAGTATTAAAAAAAATAAAACACAAAAATTTGACCCACTTTTCAAAAAGGTTCGCCATCACTGATATAGTGCAGTACATATGTGATGTAATTGGCTGAGACAATACGTTTTTTTATATACCGCTTAAAAAATCGCACAAAAACAGGTTTGACTGTAAACTATTTAGCCAGGAAAGAGTTACTCGCTAAATAATTAGTTATAAAAATGTAACAAAACGTATTTACAAGAGAATTTTCAGTACGGAAAAATTTGTAATAAAAATGTATATCTAAATATATATACTCTGAATTTTGCTTTGTAACGCCAGTAACCGTTTCATCGTCTGAAATATTGTTCAGCAGACTGTTAAATTCATCGCAAAAAACTCAAGTACAGTCACCCCGCCCATAACAAAGAAATCTGGATCACGTTATAGAAAACCCGCGTTGTAGAAAACAAAGGCACACTTTAGGAAATGTGCTTTTTTATTTTATTTTATAAATTGATAACGAAATCAATACATTGATCATTTATCGAATCGCATATTTTAGATGACCTTGTTCTATGAAAACCGCGGTTTTATAGCAAAGAGCGTTATAGGAGAGTTTTACTATATTTTCTAATTATTGTTTCGAATTTTCCCGTTGTTTTTCCCAATCATTTATCACAAGTTTATTTTTATAATCTTCTCTTATAAATTAAAATAATATAAGATTTTTTTAGTTTTTTTAACTGATCGCCACGGCGGCTGGAAACCAACGGCCTCGCCCGATGGGGTGTATTTAGTATGAAATTATGGCATCTTAACGTTTTTTTTTTTAAAAATGGATTATTCTAAGAATAAAAATAGTTATTCGCGGTAAAATATCGAACAAATGTTGATTTTTTCTACTAATTAATCACACTGAGACACGTGTGCGGTTTTACTCGCACATGTACATACGTGATATTCTCGCTCGCATCCGGTACGGAACGTATAGAAACGCATATTGTTTTTATTTTTTTCCGCAATTATGGATAATAAAGGTCGTTGATTATTGAGAAAATGTATGAGTAAAATCAAAAACTTGGGGTCCTAAATATACCCCATCGGCACGGCTAGGTTAAAGCATGTTGTCTGTTATGTCTGAAAATATTTTATATCACGCAATATGTTTTTTAATACACATCATTTTTTCGAGCATCGTCAGTATATTATTTAGTGAATCCGTGTTATTTCGTTTGCGTTCTACGCTCAAATCGAGGTATATGCGTATTACCAACTGTTTTGCAATTATGTATAAAATTATATGGCACGTGTGCTTATATCTGCATAATTATTTGCATTATCTGCACAATCATATTTTCGACAAACGGCGTAAAATTTCTCTATCGAAAGCCATACAGGTACCGGGTCCCAAATCTGATTAAAGGAAGTATCGTATTCGATCTGCGGGATTGAAGCCTTTCATATTAGGTTTTTTTTATATATTTTTTTTTTTTATTATTATCATTCAAGCTGACCATCCTCGGATTAATCATGCAATCAGCAATGACACGATCGGATTTAATTCGATTATCAATTAATCGTGTTTACAATCGTCGCGTACTTCTTGCTTACTCGAGCTCCTCAGCAGCGTCTAGTTCAGTGGTTCTCAAGTGCGGCCACGGTGGCCCTTCTATGCGGCCCTGAAGAGGATTTTGCTGCGGCCACCAGCAGTTGAAATTTAAAAAAAATGAATTTGTAAAATTATTTTTTAAAATTTCCTAGATAACAGCAGACACTACTACTAGAATTAAAATTAAAGGCATAAATAATACAGTGTCTTCAATCCAGCAAATCTGGAACTTGATAAAGGTTCGAAGAATTGATTTTTTTTAAAACTGTCCACTTTTATATATCCCTTTTCAGATGATGAAAAAATGAAATTTTTATAGCTTTTCTAAAAGAAAGATTAATATCATTTTTCAGTATTGGAATTAATTAACTGGGCTAACGTAAAATATGCATTATTAGAAATCAGTTATGATCAAGTACTTAAAGACCGTTTTAATAATGATACTGTTCAAAAATTTTGGTCGGAGTTATACGTTGATCATGAATCAAGTCAATATAAAGAATTACCAACAATTGCTTTATTAATTTTGTAGATTTTTGTGATGCACTTTATAAAAAATAAATATCGAAACCAGCTGACAGATGTAAACTTAGGAGCAGCAATGCGACTTGCATTGGAAGAGAGAACTGTTAGACAATTTCCATTTTGCAGTACTTTTAAATAAATAAATACCAATATGTTATATATGTAATGGCATAGGTTCTTTTTTTTCTGATTTTCATTTTCTCTCATTTTACATATTCTTTGAGGGTTTCTCATTATTTATATTTATTTTCTATATGTATTTTCATTTTTTCTTATTTTTAACTGGCTATGAATTCTGTTTATTTGCTGTTCTTTTTATATTATCTCTAGTTATAAGCACTCCTTTGGTTCCTTTAGATAAATAAATAAATGTTTAAATATTGTATTTTATTGAATATAAACTTATAAGTTAATCCATTTTTTTAATAAATGCAACTGCTATTTTTATCAGATTTGGTGCGGCCACGAGACATTTTCAAGGACCGATGATTTTTATAATGCGGCCACAGTGAAATTTCACTTGAGAACCGCTGGTCTAGTTACTGCCATTGACTCACTTTTGCACGGTTTTTATCGCCGATCGTAAGCGATTTTACACCTTATTCACGATGATACGTTACTTTCGTTCGCGCCACAATCGCGCAATCGCGCACGTATGAAAGATTCTCACCTTATATGGCAATGCTTAATGCCTCTTCGTCTATGTCTGCCGCGTTTAACTTTTTATTTTTACACAGCCAGCGAACAGCAAACAATTGACGGACGCGATATAGGTTTTAGTTTGGTTGTCAACGTTTATGAAAGTCAACTGCGCGATTATAATTTTCATTTTTTTCTGCACCAACAGGTTTTCTTCCAATCACGCCCAGTAAAGTTAATCGCTAAATTCAGCTTTTGCTTTCTAATTTTTGGTCATTAAAAGAAATCATTCAAACAGGAAGATGCGGGTTTAATCAACGCTCGGGCGTGGTCGCTAATATCTAAAAAAAATGTATATTGCCAGTTTTACATATTCAATCAGTACGTTGGCTTCGAATTGGTTTCTCGCAAATGTAAATGTTTACATCGATACATTGATACCGTGATTGACAGCAGAAATACAGAACCAGCAGTCTATAATTTAAATGCATACACTGTTTGACAGGTATATGTGGGATAATTGTTAATTGATTTCTATTTAATCAGTGTTGACTTATTTGCTGATGCGTAGCCAACATCTGGTGTATGGACGGTTATTAGCATCTCTTCCGTTATTCACTGTGACCCGGGCGAATGCATCACGTGGAATTTTCTATTCGTATATTTGTAGAGACACGTGGGTGGGTGGGTGGTGGACCACCTATCTCTAATCTTGTATCTTTGTAGATCTCCGGATGGCGGCTGGAGGGCGGCGCCGATTTATGGTCGCGTCGACCTCTGATTTAGCATCGCTGGCGCGAGTAGTTCTTCATATTTCCATATTTATACGGTGGCCGAGTGTATGAATTTTGCACGGTACGCATGCGCAAATTGCACAGTTCGCGAGTCATTTTCTCATATTTCTTCTGAATAGTTGGGAGATGGACCGTTTGACCTTTAGCTTAATTGTGGAGGGGACTTGCTCACTCGAGCGCGTAGAAGAGTTTCTCCCCAGGGAAATCTTTACCACACAATTTGTCATCATCACGCAATAATTTGACAGGACATTTTTATATCTTCTTTTTATATAAATTCTGTCGTTTGTTTCTTCTTGTTCTGCTACTAATATAAGACACTAAAGACGGATTACATACATCCGATCAGTAGCGAATTCAATTTTGAGGCCCTCTTCAAAATATTTTCCCTATTCCTACATCCTATAATTAATTTCACATCAATTTATACAAAAAGCAGAAAGAAAAAAAAAGTTTTTAATTTGTTATGTTACTCGATGTCCTGTAGGGCTTTATTGCCAAGGGCCCCGATGTCTTGCATCGTTTAGCCCCAAGCTGGCTACGTCCCTGAATCCATGGATCATGGTTTGTAGAACAGTCAGGGTATATGTTCGATATGACCGTTACTGCTAAATTATTAATTGTTATGAAAAATAAATAATAAATAGAAATTGTTTTCGAGGGCTGAACTTTGAAGCCCCTGAATTAATGAGGCCCCAGGTCCGCGCCAACTGCGCCAAAGGGAAAACTACCATTGCATCCAATTCTCTATACTAAAAATAATGAATCATATAGGCTGCCGAAATACGATATACAGTTAAACCCCCACTAACACTAAAATCGGGATCGTATAAGTTGGAGTCGTGTTATTGGGGGTATAGCCTGGCGCGTGTCGAATACACAGACCGCTTTTAAAGCCAAATGTTTGACTGTATGGCAGCTGCATACAGACGGCCGTCCGGTTGTGTGTGTGCGCAGCCGAACCCGTGTCAAATGAATAGTCGGCCTTGTATGTATTCGTCGACTGTCGACCGCCGGCGTGAATGCGACCGTGCAAGTTGGGGTATAGGCGGCAAATATTTCAATCGCGTTATTCGGAGTAGTTGAATAGGGGGTTCGACTAACACTAAAATCGGGACCGTGTAATTTGGAGTCGTGTAATTGGGGGAGTGAAGCTGTCCGGCTGTGTGCGTATATCGTGTTGAATACACAGCCGCTAGCCAACGTTTGACTGTATGTGAATGCGACCGCGCAATTGGGGGATTTGCGGCGAATATTTCAATTCAGCGCGTAATTCGTAGTAATGTAATTGGGGGTTCCACTGTATCGTTTTTTTACCCCTATCGGACGCTAGCTTTATATATATAAATAAATTAAAAAAAATATAATGAGAATTACTCATAGATTCGAAAAATGTTAAAAAATCTTTAACTTATATTGTTTTTCTTCATCCAAAAAACCCTACGATACGCTAAGCATAGTCATGTTTTATGTAGCTGTAGTTTTCCTTCCAATATTTCTTTCATTGTCGAATAGTCTTTCATATAGAACAGTTTCACCTTTACGAAAATTCCTCACTAGCGAAAAACCTAATTCCAATAAATTTTATTATTAAGACATTCCCAAAAAAAGGACAGGCAGCGAGTGACCCTTTTACACGGTTTATTAAAAATATATTTTTAAGTTAGATCTTTTTTTACATTTTTACATCATTTAAACAAATTTATATTGGAAAAACACAATTTATGATCGATGGTCTATAAATTTTAATTCCTATTATAATAAACCCTCCTATAACGCTCCCTGTTTTACCACGTTTTTCTATAAAAAGTTCGACAGTCTCACATAAAACGCAAAATTTAAAGTCAAATTACGTATTTCCTAAATATTAATATCTAGTTTATTATTTTACCACGTGAAATAAGTAAGCCCTTTTCCCAAATTTTGTATGGGTGCCTTGGTTTCTTTAAGGTATTCCCGATTTCTTCGATATAGAAAGGCTGACTTTATATCCTGAATTTAATAAACATTATTTATATACTATTGTCATTCTCTAAGAAAAACTATAAATGATTAAATTTTGTCTATTATGACGCTTTATCTGGGAATTATTTTATGGCTTTGTATACATTGAAATATCCATTGTTTTGCATACTGTTAACAATGTTGTCACGTGACAATGTGAATACGATAAATCTGCAATTAAAATTTGCAAACACATCGCTGCAATCCGACGACTGCATATCACGCCACTGTCGAATTATAGAATACTGTTAGGGATAGACAGTGTGTAATCAGGTTTTGAGTGATAGATATGCTCATTTTACTGTACGTTTTTAATCTCACTATGATATTCTTTAAAATTGCAAGCCCGTGATCGATTGCAGAACGGCAGATATTTAAAATTCAATCGACAATCAACGGCCATTATTCGGATTGCATATAAAAAGCGATAGTTTGTATCGCGAACCATCCGTATCGTAGGAACAGTCTCGCATGATTTTTGCACGAAACCAGTATTCCTGTAACTAGTCAAACGCGTTTTATTCCAATGATTCGATCGGCTCTATATAATTGTGCGGATCTTCCCATAGAAAGTAACTGGATAATGCGCATACATATGTATCAGCGACGTCATATGCGATATTTTTCTTATCTGTAAGGAGATACTGTTGTCCACGGCTCTTCCGATGTTATTTATTTATCATAAAAATAATGCGCGATTGGCATTACGGAATAACCCAGGTCGTCAATCACGCATAAAAACATAATATTATAGTAAAAAAAACATATTTATATCATCATCCTCATCATCATCATTTGTCAGCCACAAGGCTCTCACTCGCTGAGAGCATGGGCCTTACCAAACTCTCGAATGGCAGTCGAGGCCAAAGGAACCTGAGTCTCACACGTAACGTGATGGCTCCCCTTTCGTGCCCATACCGTGGGGACCCAAGCCGTCTTGGTATGCGGTTTTTTGTAAAGAGTTTCCCTCTCTTAGCCATTGCTGGCATTGGACGTACATCTTCTAACTTGTTGGTATCGGATTTTACCCTCTCGAATGTGTTCAGGCAAGTAGAAGGGACTTGTCTCGGTATTTGTTTATTATCTTCTCTAAGGCGTATATAAGTAAAATAAGTATAAATGTAAAATAACAACAAAAAAATGAACGTATAAATATACAGGGATAACAATAAAGGGAAGTAAAAAAATACATGTCATTAGTTAGTCCAATATATGAAATTATAAAATCTCATATAAAAGATCGACGAAATGGTGATATTTAACATCAAATATATCTACATAGTCAGCCATAAAGAGGGCTCTACCTTGGACACACCAAACTCAAACGAATGGGGTATTCGGAGGCTGATTTGGTGAACCAGCGAAGAAGAAGGACCGAGTAAGGTCGGAAGCGGCCCCACAACCAAGCCGCATATAGACTTGCAAGATGCTTCGGCTTCGCGTCACGGAATGAGGGATCAAGTTCCTCCCCGCCATCCTTACACCCAGCACTGCAAGGCTTGCGAATGGACAGAAATGTGCCGAGTTGCCACTTCCGCACACTCCATCCCTTACTATAAAGTTAAGAATATCCCGCGTGAGCTGCCGTGCTATGCTATCAACATTGCATTTGCATCATACTTAGCATACCCTTTTATCATCCGAACACGGGAGATGACTGCGCATCCCTTACGGATGATAGACCAGGGTCACAGGCTCAGGAAGCGCCCAACGACGCTCCGTCCGTCGACGGAGGATCCTCGTCGAAGGAGTCTGTTAGTTTCCTTACCCAAAGCCGCAGTGACCAGCCTGGTAGGTCCATTCGCGGGGGCATCCCGGAGCTCTAGGGTGGCCCCGACGGCTCAGGCTCGTACATGCCTCTGGTACTACAAGGATCCATTGCACAGAGATCGACCCATTGCACATAGTCGGCCAAGTGGTTGAGAAGAGTAATAACTCTTGTTACCAGAGAGTTTCCGAGAGCACCTGTCCTCACATTTGGCGGAAGAAAAAGCAAACGCAAACGATCTCGATGGTAGTGAATTGGCGCTCATAAGGATAACTCGCATGAAGAAGTGCTTTCCGAATCGATCGACCTTCTTTTCTCGAGGGTTACTTACCCCAGGCAGCCCTGTACCCATGCGCTGGGGTATAAAATTGCGTAGAATCCAAATATATCCAGATATCTTAGAAATTTCTTTTAGATTTTCTCTAATCTGAGGGATTTTGAGGCGTCATAAGGCGCCCATACAATAGAACCTGAATCGAGCAAGCTCCGAACCAATGTATCGTATAGCACTCGTATAACTAAGGTACTATGTATGTGATGAGAATTTTTTAAGACACAACCCAACATTCTTGATGATCTCATACACACTTCCGATACATGTAAACAAAATTTGACCTTGGAATCAAACAAAAATACTGAGATCAGACGATCGCTTAGGAAGAGTTGCGTTCCCAAGTCTAATTAAAGATGATGGGCTCCTTTGATCTAGAAAATGTCATTGATTGACATTTTCCAATGCTTAATGGAAGACAATTTAATATTGTCCTATCGTGCAAAGAATCAATGCCCAACAGTAACGAAAGGGCATCTTTCGCTGAAGTAACGGATCGAAATATTTTTAAATCGTCTGCGAAAAGTGAAAATTTACAATTAAGGACCCGATGAGGATCATTTATAAATAAAATAAATAATAAGAGTCCTAAATTTGATCCTTGCGGAATACTGGAAAGTGTATTATGGTATTATGATACTCTGTTATGATATCGATGTCGCGATCGTGATTGGCCGTTTTCCTTATCTAGCGCGAGACGATGCTGGATGAGGACGCTGTCCGATCAGGTTTTGTGCCGCATCGCTTCCTGTTGCAACTTAATTGCATGACGTCATTGGGTTCCGCAACAGACGCGTCGGTCATCAAACTGTATACGTTCGGCTTTTATCTCATTTTCAAAGCGAAATATGTACGTCGTTATGGTTAATTGTTCACGTTTCATGAAGTTGACCCCGGGGTTCGCCCTAATGGGGATATGATTAAAACTGAATCTTACTGTTTTATCATATTTTTTTTTATATGAATAGAATATGTGCGCTCTAGAAATTGTCATTGTCGAGTGTCGCACCGGAAATTAGTTTGTGGCATTGTTAACATTTGTGTGCATTGCTGCAATTCAGACTGTGGTAACCGGCTCATCTGAATCGTTCAATCTCACTTGGTTCTGATATTCCATGCCAGCGTTTTCAATACAAAGTCTAGAAATTCTATGGTCTGCTGATTTTTCTCGGCAAGGTTATCGCCAACGAATGGACAATGACTTCTTTTTAAGGACATGGTGTTGCGTTTCTTCAACCGATTTACTAACATTGGAATCAAATCTGATATGGCCTCAAGCGTTTCCTCCGTTTATAATTGCGTGTGATTTGCCTTTGGCAAAATTGCCACTGTGACGCATAAATTAGTCGTATGGAAATAATGCATAAACGCATCGAATGTGAATCAGGAAATACAGTGATATCCCGTTTTTACGTTTTTGAAGGGACCGATAATAAAAACTTCGATATGAAAGTTTCGTTTTGTACGTTTTCGATGCTAGAAATATAGATTTTAAGGCCCTCAATATGCCTCATAGCATATTCTTTTGTTGGAATCGGATGGATTATTACCTCTACTTCATCAGAAAATTCTTCGTCGAATAAATTTTCGTGGATGTGACTGTCCACTACAGTTAAACCCCCACTAACACTAAAATCGGGACCGTGTAATTCGGGGTAGTGTAATTGGGGGTTACACTGTATATCATCGATATCTATAACTTCAGATGTCATAAAGTTAATGTCGAGGTCCATGTATTTTTTTTTCGGTAGGAATCAATAGCATAGATTAGAGCCTCTGCCGCTCTATTTCATCTTCTTGTTACTTAACGATCCCAGCTTTTCGAAACTATTTTTTGATCGTTATTTCTTCAATTTCACTTTACGCCCAACAGTGTAATGCATTGCATCTAAAATTCAGTCAGCCCTCCTATAACGTTTCCTATTAATTGTTGTTTTCTACAAAATCCCTTGTCAATCAAAGAGTATTGACCTTTGCTATTAGACTTAGACTAAAAATATTAGCATTTTGTGGAAAACATCGATATAAAGAAAACGTTATAGGAGGGCTGACTGTAGATACCTTATATTTTTTGGAATCTTCTCTTCGTTCTAATTTTAATAATAATATTTATACCAGGTTTTTGCGGTAGTAATGTTTAAAAGCACGGGTTATTTCCAAATAAGTCGAATGGCCGCAGTTTACTAGTACAGTTTAGAGGGAAAAGGCTAGGAATTTGTTGGATGAGGAGGAGATCTATCTAGGATTAAAATGATTTTCCTTTTCTTAGCCCCCATCAAAGCATCTAAGCTTAAAAGTTTCATATTTTGTCGGTAATGACTTGACATTTTTGAAGAGATTTTGAGATTTTTGTGCTTTTCCAATTACTAACGGGGAAACTTCTCACTGTCATCTGAATTTGTAACCAAAAGAACGGTTAGCCTGTTTTTACTCTATATCTCTCCATGACGATATATGACTCCCTTAAGGGCGAATGTCTTCGAGACAAGAACATCGAAAAACAGTTCTGTTTCATCATTTAGAAGCATCGGTCTGCTTCCAATCTTCAGCAATGTCCAAATCAACAATTCGAGAAAACAATCCCTCAAACTGATCTATTCACCACAGAGTGCCTCTTATTGAAACGATCTATCTACCCATTTGATGCAGTAAATCCTTCGATATTCAATCGAGACGCAATGTTGAGGACCTTATCTCGAATTGAAGGACCGTTGACAGGTATATTGCTGGCCCGCAAGCTGACAATCCATTCTGTCTTTAAATAGAAGCATACGATTTATCCTTCCTAATATTAATTTCTAACATTTAAAAACGTCGCGCATTTATTTAAATAAGTTTAAAAATTTTGAAACAATTTTAAATATTTCAAACGTAAATTGCGGGAAATAAAAAAACGTAAAGGCGGTTATTAAATGTACTAAAATAAAATGGGACTGTGAATGCATAATTCCATTGCAAATATCTCTTAATTAATCAATAATATAAATATGTTAATAATATTTTATTTTATTTTTCAGGAGTCAGGTTCAACAACATCGATCGACGATGATGATGAATTTTCTAGATCCGGAAAAAGGTATGTTTCACAAGGTTTTAGAGTGATAATGATTGTCGCAACGAATTAGTCGCGTTGTCCGTTGCATTTTTTGCGTACGTTTTTCTTGGAGTTCTTTGTCTGGTTGTGTCTCGGAATACATTTTCCACCTTGCACTTTTTCCTAATTTATTTTTTTACGACGCTCTGTCGGAAGCGTATTACAAAATCTCTGTAATTAATTCTAGATTTCATTATTATAGCCAAATTGCTAAATACAACAATTTATGGAAAGTGCAATAAGGAAGAATCGTGATCTGCTCTCAACGTGTACCGTAGTTAAAAGTGATAGTACTGCGATTTTTTTTTCGTGTTGTTCAGTATTTTAATATCAATTTACACGTGAGAAATGTATTGTGGTTGTTTTAACCTTCGTTTATATCTAATCTTTTTGCAAACCTTAGTTTTTGTAACGATATGTAACGAAATATAGCAGAAATTAAATACAGTACATTCTCGATTATCCGAGATAATGATGGGGGGAGCTAACCGTATAATCCGCATACGGATAATAACGAAAGTGCTGTACTTGTACGAGACCCCCCCACCTCGCTGCCGTCCCGCATCCATCCAATACACGACGCTGGTAGCGCTGACGAGCAGATAGCGCTTTTGCTCTATACCGCACAATATATAATCAATAGATATACATATTAATATATAAAAATATATTTTCCTCACTTTGCTTGGGGGTGCTGCAACTCCGTACTGTTTATAGACGAGCCGCTCCAGGTTTTAATTTTAATTAATGCATTTACCTAATTTTGTCTTGAAATTTCGGGTAATCTCTAATTTTCTGCCTTCCGGTATTCCGATGTTTCGCTTTAAAAAAAAAAAAACTATGATATATTTAAAAATTCAATAAATACAGATATTTCCAGAATTCACTTAGTGCAGTGATCATTGTTAGTATATCTCATCATTATCACTAACGATATATCGTATTTAACATATATTTGTGCGTAGTGGTGTAGTATTTTCTTTAAATAGTGTATGGAACAAAAAAAACAACGATTTACTGTTGTTCGCAGTCAAAGGGTTAATACTGCGTATAGACTTGGAACTGTATATATCATGGGTTCCCAACGTAGTTCAGGTGGACCTCCTGCTTGTAAAGTGGTTATAATATTAGGGGTTATAATATTTTTTTCTATTTAATTTTAATTATTAGATAATAATATCCGGTTTAATATTAACCTTTGCATCTGAAGCCGAATATCATGTTATTTTTGCGTAGGTTTCTAGGCGGGACCGGGAAAATCCCCCTCGGCATAAAGCTAAAATGCTCCTCATAGTATCGTTCGTAATTCCTACTATTTAGCTAAAATCTAGTAGTTTAGTATAGAAAAAAATGTAAGGGGTATGCGAAGAAAATTATTTAGTTAAAGTATTCGGCAAGGCGTGCGCTATGACCGCTGCACTACCTTACACGTGCCTAACCGCATACAGTACCATCGCTTATGTGGGCGTAGGGTCCCAGCGAGCGAAACTAATGTTTTTGTAATTAGTTTAACGGCCGAATGCTTGCTGTCAAGTAGCAGCACATTCGTCTACTCTTGCTGAAGAAATTTTGAACACTCTTCATTTTCGAATAGAAATTATGATGATAAGATAAATATTATTAAAATTGGTAGTAGACCACGCCCGCCTTTTCCAAACTTACTTAGTTAACACAAGGATAAAAAAATGAAATTACCAGATATATTTTATTCCACATACTTACATACATTTTAAATTACAATATTTTTTTCCACATACAGCACACCCAACATCAGAACCCACCGTACGCCACTGATGCATATTATAAAATAGTAATTAGTACGTTTGTAATGGAATTAGATTTTAATCACTAGAACAAAAGGCCAGATGTATAAGATTTGATTGTCGTAAACACGTATGCTTACAATGCATTATTAGAAATTATAATTAATTTGTGGATATGTGACTTTCAGGACTAAATCATGTTTTGGATTGATAGTGAATTATGAGATATTGGATTTTGTGTTGGATGATTGTCGTAACATTGATAAATTTTATTCTATTCTTCGAGTTTTTAGGTCACATCACTAGGTTGATTTTTTTTAATCAAAACTATTTTGGTCTTAACGCCTCCGCGAACTTGCTAAATATTGAAGGCGGATCGACGCTTCGGTATTACACTGTTTATTCATATTGACAGTGTGATGGGATGACTCATACGGATAGTGTGACTTGTATCACTTGGTATATTATTTTAAAAATAATTTTCGTGAATCGATGGAAATTAAGAAATATTTGCGTTTAATAGCGGCCGTTCGGATAAGATCTTGAATAATATTAATATGAATATAATTGTTGTTTAATTACCCGATTGTGTGATGCGAACAAACTATTGCGCCTATTAAGTGTTCCCCGTGGGTGTACTGTTAAAATGCATGTGTGCCAAATATCGCATACGTTTCGTACCTCGCTATATGCCAGAGGTAAGCAATCTTTTTTTACAACGGGCCAGTTACACATTTAAAAATGTTGTGTGGGCCGCACGTAAGACACTTATGATAATACAAACACGGCGGCTCGAAATCAACCACGTCGTCCGAAGGGGGTCTCTTAGGGACCCCATGCATTTCCCGTCAAGATGTTGATGAATTCTACATCAATATCTTGATTTTTTTTATTCTAAGAATAAAAATAGTTATTCATGATATGCTTCATAAATTGTGTCACTCATACGCGGCACATCGTACCAGATGCGAGCGAGAAAAAACATTGCTCCCATGGCAACAACAGCGAATATTGTTGTTTTTATTTTTTCCCCTAGTTGCAGACAATAAATTCAGACTTTTTTAGACAAATACTAAAAGTTTGTGACATTTTTGACACAGAATTTATATTAACCCCTTCTACTGAAATCACGAGTGACCCTCGTGGTCGTATTTTGTGGGCGTATCCGGCAACCACGAGCTATGTTCGTTGTAAATTTCGATACGCCATATTTTTATCATTATTTTTAAATCTAAAGTTATTCCTGTTTTCCATCATATAATTTCCCGCTTTCTTTCGTTGTCTTCCAAATATTCGTATTATCTTCCAAATATAAAAAATCATTGAAATATACTAAACGGATATTGAGAAATAATTATTTTATTGAAATACTATTTTATTCAAAAAATTAAATAGTCTCAATTTTTTTATTGAAAAATTTAATCCCAGTTGAAGGGGTTAAAATAGTTATTCGAAAAAAATAAAAAAAAATTGGGTCTCCAATATACCCCATCGACACAGCTAATTTTATAAATTATAAAATTAAAGCATTTCAAATCAAGATATTGAGAAAATCTTGATCAATATCTTGACAAAAAAAAAACAATTCCATTTTTTGTGTGTTACAGCGGAATCATGTTGTTGGATACCGTGTTATAGGAGGGTTTTGTATATATTAAAATATTAGCTGAGATTTTTTCAATGGTATCTTGAATTCTACTCTCTACTTTTTGCAAAAATTTCGAATAGAGTTCGATCTTTATTTAAATAAGGGGGTTTTATGTATATTCTACGTTCTTCTTAAACATTAACATTGTTTGATTCTGCTCTTTTAACTGATCCGTCAACGGTGACTCGCAATAGACCGTCTATTTTTAAGGGAAAATAGACGCCAAGCATTTCAAGTCAACTCGACAATTCAAGTTCTCATGGCACGTGTCACTAGTATACGTTTCACTCGCACTCGCACTCGGCACATCGTTACGGATGCAAGCGAGAAAAAACATAGCGCCGTGGCGACAGAAGCGAATATTGTTGTTTTTATTTTTTTCGCAATTGCTGACAATAAAGTTAATGATTATAATATTTATTTTTTAGACTTTTTTTAATATAAATAAATAATACGTAGGATTCATTTTAAAGGAATTATTCGAAAAAAAATCAAAATTAGTCCCAAATAGACTCCATCGGCAGGGCTTGTAAATGACAATTTTGGCATTGCTTCGTTGCAATTAATTAGGTTGCTCACCCCTGTTCTATGCAAAGTATCGCGATTAATATTTTGTAATTGAATTCGGGAGTATCATGGCGTGTGGACGGTGTCTTATCCACGAGAGACGATTAAGAAAAATCCATGGTGAAAAAAATTGATGGAAAGTGTTCTCGTTGTTAATGATGTTGATGTTTAATTTTCGGCAAAAAAAAATGTTAGTTTCGGGTTAATTTCAAGTTAATCGACAAAGCGTTTCGCAGTTTGTTCACCTTGGCTTTGTTCTAAATGATTTTCGGCGAATCTCCCCGCCATTACAATGTATCGAATTGTTCTTCGAATTGTCAAATCTATTCATTCTTCCGAAATAATTGTTGCGTTTGACGGTGTTGCAAATCGTCTTCATTGTCTTTGGCCGCGGCGACACTCGCGTGAAAGTCTTTCTCTTATCCCGGTGCCTTTTGCAGGGCCGCTCTCGGCTCAGGATGTAATTAATCACGGAGATTATGTTTCCACGCCTTTGTGTCGCGGTGAAAGTGACTGCATCATCACAATCTTTTTCTTGTGTTCAAGTTCATCGTGTCTCGGTATATTCAACGATCGATTATGCTAATGACTCTGGTAAAATTAGTACAACTAGTCTGATAGACGACCGTGCCGCAATTACACATTCTTTTTTTTTTTTTTTGGGAGGCTATGATTTATGCGTGAGATTTTTATGCGGAATATTCCTAGAAGAATAGAATAACGCGCGCTTGATGGATGTTAACGAATTGCGTATTAATCTATGAACGATACAGCGATTTATAGGGGTTCCGATTAGCCGAGGTGGTACTGAGTGCCGGAGGCTGATCGTTGCGGACGCAAAGAGGTCATAAAGTCGGTCTGCATTTTTTGTTTACCCATTGTGTATGCTACTGAGAGTATTGGTAGCCATTGTCGGCGATTATATTACGGTGTCTCAGGAAAATGAGGAATCGAACAATTCCTTCCATGTTGCCAGCTTTATGACGATGCCCTTCATGCTATAAAATTATCCTCGCGTATGTGTTTAACATAGACCTTCGAGGTAGGCTTATAATTAACCCTCCAAAGGGTTATAGATTTATATAGAAAGACGATTTCAAAATGCAGATGATTTTCGTACTAATTACTTTTTACAAAAATAGAATAGAGAAGTTGCAGGAAATGCTTTGTTATTATTAAATTGCACCAATTTAAAATTCATTAAACGATATTGCCATATTTTACCATGTGACATTCTCCATTTTACGTCATGATAATTAAAATAAAATAACACAAACAAAATTTCTTAGAATCCAACGAAAAATTTTACTCGTAACAGCTGTCGGTTTGTTTGTAAACATACGCGTCGTTTACTCAACGTTTTCTTTTACCGACCGCTCGAAATCAACGCCGCTGGCCGTTGGGGTCTATTTTGTATGAAATTAATGTATGGAAATAGACCCCAAAAATTCAAGTCCAATCAAGAATTGATCAATTCTTCGACAATACCTTGATATTTAAAAAAATGGGTTATTCTATGAATAAAAATAGTTATTCAAGAAATATATTAGTAGAAAAATCCAAAATATCGATCTAATTTTGATTTTTTATACTAATTAAGCGACGGCCCCCGTGTGACTGAGGCCCGCTAACGGATCGGTTTC
Source organism: Philopotamus ludificatus (assembly GCA_022495035.1). Taxonomy (NCBI): domain Eukaryota; kingdom Metazoa; phylum Arthropoda; class Insecta; order Trichoptera; family Philopotamidae; genus Philopotamus; species Philopotamus ludificatus. The sequence goes on along the minus strand of JAGXCT010035425.1, from coordinate 17,259 downwards.
TACACTTGCACATCACGATATTTTTTCTCGCTCTGACTTGCACATGTGCGGTGTTTTTTCGCTTATATCCGGCACGGAGCGATTTAAAACATCGCACCCGTGCCATTGTAAAACAATATTGTTGTTTTTTTTTCCGCAATTGCGGACAATAAAGACCAATGCTTATTTATTAGATGGACCCAAATGTAATGTCGCATTTTTGGAAAGCATATTTCAGATTAGTTTTCTTCAGTCATTTGAGAGAGACGTGTTTAAATATTTTGTGTGTCGTCAGAAGTCTCCAATCTTCGTTTTGCATAGATTTTTTTACGTGTCTCTTTAATATTGACCGAGACGTGTCCTTTGGAAGAACATTTGCGTAGCTGTAAGCTGTTTTTTAATTTCAAAAAGTTGATGAAGCAGCCTTGAAAGAAGAGGTTGAAAAAAATTCGACTCTTCAGTATTCAAGAATTATCGTGCCAATTCGGTACTTCATGGTTGTCAACTCAAAAATACCTGAAAAAATGGGGTAGATTAAAAAAGATTAAAAATCCAGCTCATTCTCCAGACCTGGCTCCATCCGATTATCAGCTTTTTCGCTCATGGTATCATTATTTACAAGAAAAAAATTAAATCAGAAGATAAAATCGGCCCTTTCAGACTACAGCCAGTCCTTCTATAGCGTTTCCTCTGAATCGCTGCTTTTTACAAAATTCCTTATCAACCAGAGCATTGACCTTTATTTTGATGTATTATAGATTTACGAAATATCCAAATCGACCTTAAAAATATTATAAAAGAAACGTTATAAGAGGGTTGACTGTATTTTGATTCTTAACCTGCAGAGTTTTATAAGAAAGGCATTTTAGATTTACCTAATATATGGCAAAAGGTCATATAAAATAATGGCAATTATTTTGTATAATTAAAATTTAAAAAAATGAATAGAAATATGAGTTTTAGTTTCATTAAAAAAAATACGACATTTTATTTGGGTACTTCTAATATATTTATTCTTTAAACACATACAAAAAGTTTGGGACGTAGGATTTATATTAAGAGTTATTCGCAAAAAATCAAAATCTTGGGCTCCCAAATAGCTTGGGCTCCCATCGGCACGTTTTACACAATATTTTCGTTTAATAAATATTTTTTATTCTAATATCCGGTGCGCGTTTGGATGTGTACCTCCCGTACTGTGCTATTTTGGCGTAACTTCTGAGCTCCTGAAAAAAAAGTAACAGTTAATGACGAGTGGATGCGGCGAGCGGTTATGTTAATGAGGACATATCGTTGTTTCATGTCTTTGTTCCGAGAGTCGCGCCAGGGCCGCATCCGGGTCATGCGGTCGACATGTCTGTTTGCACCGCGAATAACCAGGTGTAGCCGATTGATGATGCAGATCATATGTGTGTGTGTGTGTGCATTGTCTGCAATTTGCGCAGATATTGTCTGGCGAGGATCGACTAAACGACCGCGAAATTTCATCCGCCATCTGATAATATTGACCCTCTGCGATTGATGACGTCTTCTCTCTCTGTTTGCGATTTTACTGAGTCAGTCCTAGAATTAATTGCACGCTCCGCTCGTTCGCGTCTCATCCACTCGTGAGTCATGGCAACACGGCGGATCTGTGTCAAAATTTCACTAAACCATCTTCCGGATATGGCAAGGGACATGATCTATGTACTCATCTGTCATACGATATGTGTTTGTATTATGATTTTAGTTTTCGCGCGCATTTTCCTGTCATTAGCGCGTATATAAGGGTCAGATTCGGTCACGGCCTGGTCCATGTCGACATCGTGACCGGAGTGTCATTGCGTCGTGCGTGCCCATTGTGCGCTACCGGTTTCACTATTCACTACACATTTAATTAGCAATCCCTATTCGGATTGGCGGTAATTCCATCTGTCGCTACTTTTATTATTCATCTCGATTTACCCGATCGGTATCTTATTCAGTTGATATTGGATACGGGCGATTAATGTAAATTCCATTAGACAGTATCCGAGAACGTTTAGATTCTTGAGATAGAATGACAAAAATCGTATGTAATTACATTAATGTTTTATGTATGTTTTTTGGGATAATTAAGGCTAATTGTGTGCGTACTTCGCATGTACCGTATGTATGTATTTACATTGACATTAACCTTCATAAGGTTAAATTGCACTTTTTAGCGTTGGATGCTGTGTTTCATTGCCAATTTCTAAATCGATTCCGGTTCTGCAGGATTCTGAATTGTGATGTGTTCACGGAACCTCAATTTCCCCAGCGATTAATTATTTAATAATGCATAAACTTATTGACCTCTTGCTCATTTGTCACAATAAAATAAAACTTCTTGCGTAATCCACGACGTTTTCATATAAAATTGATATTTTACTGCAGTTTTTCAAGCGGGCTTAGAGAAAAACGAAAAATGCGGGAAGTATAGTTAGCCAGCCCTCATATAACGCTCCCTCCTAATCATAGTTTTCTACAAAATGACGTAACGACTTCATTTTTAACACTTTCATCTACATGTCATCAATTGCGGTCATTTTGTTGATGTCGCGTGGGACACGACGTCAATTGACGTATTTTTGTTTATCGCATCGGACGGGTTTAAGTCTACAGTGATACATGCGAAGAAATTTGTTGAACTTGTTGTCTTCAAACTCAATTTTAAAAATATTTATACCTTAACCCAGAGTTTCCCAATCTTTTTCGGTTTACGGCTCCCTTAAAACATCAGATTTTTCAAAATTGTTGACCTTCTTGAGAAAAGCGAGCACAAAAAGATGGCGTAAAAATTTCGGGAATTGGGAATTCCAACAAATCTGCCGAATTGTTTAATTTAATATTTCGCGGCGCCCTTATGACGACACCCGCGGTTCACACTTTGGGAAACCCTGCCTTAACCTATCCGTCACGGCGGCTAAACAACCGAATCGTACGAAGGGGGTCTCTCAAATACCCCAAGCATTTCAAGTCTAGTCTTTTTAAATGGATTATTCTAAGAATAAAAATAGTTATTCATGATATGCTTCATTATTTGGTCGATCAATCAATCAATCAATAAATGACAACGCTCTCAGTTGAGTCTCGTCGCAGGCTGAGCTCTCGTAGCACGTGTCACTCACACGTTTCGCTTTCGGCACATCGTACTGGATGCGAGCGAGAAAATCGCGCGTGACAATAGCACTGAATATTATTATTTTTTTTTCGCAATTGCAAACAATGAAGGCCAATGATTATTTATAATATTTATTATTTAGACATTTTAAGACAAATACAAAAAGTTTGTGATGTATAGGAGGTCTATGGTCTATGGAAGTATGAAGTTTAAAGGAAGGATCTTGTCAAATTACAATACGTGCGTTTTTTGAAAAGTAGAAGTAGAATTGATTTTATATTAAATATTTTATTGATTTTTTTAAATAAATTGTATCGCTTATTAGTTCATTTTTCAAATGTCACAGAATTTCCTGATTCAACAAAAGCTAGAAATCGAAGTTAAATGTAAAAATATTTCGAATGATACGATAGATCGGGGAATGGTGAACGCAAGAACGATAGATCGGAGTTCCAATGTAATCATTAAATAAATAAAGAATTGTCTGGCTGATTTTTTTAATCACTGTCGTTTGTTTAATGCTATGAATCATAAACCTAAGTATCCGACAAAAATATGACGATTCGTTAGTTACCACGTTATACATAATGCGAACAATTTATATGCTATTTGTTTATTTTCGCCATTGTACATGTAATATGTTGCAATTTGTAATTTTGCACAAGTAATAGGCCGTGAGAGAATATAATCTTCATTAGTGTTGGATAACAATAATTTGATGAAGATAATTCTGGGTTATTAGGTAATTTGATTGTTCTTGTTTCATCCTGTTGGAAAAAAAAGCTATGCGCTATGCTTCAGTTGTCGTATTGATATTTAAAAAAATCTGTTAATGTCTTTACAAATTGGAAGACGGTCAGAACGGGTTCATCGCCGACATTGATTGACACCGGCCGATATTCGTGCCGACTCAAACACACACGATGTATCACGATAATGTATCGCTGTACGTACAAATTAGTGGTTTTATTGTTTACCGCTTTATTATCATTTTTTTGTTGTTCGATCTTTTTTGAGAGGCCGTGCGAAAATGGGAAAGTCGCTGCAACTACGAGAAGGCGAAATTGTTCTGTGTTTTTTTTTTACAATATTTTCTGCGAAAACGAAAACTATTGTCGTTATGGGCTGTTAACTTTTATTCAAGACCGTTTTCCTCGGCAATGGACTATTTTATTGACGTGAATCATTGGTCAAGAAAGCATTCGATGTTTGACCGGATTTATTCTTTTGTCGGTTTTCGTTCACTTTGATTTCATTATGTTGCAACTGATTGAAAAGTTTGTACACCCAATCGTTTCTTTGCATTTGAGGTACGTTCTATCGTGTAAAAAATATATAGTGGCAATCAGTGGTGTCTCTCGATTATTATCCTTATATTTAAATAACCATTAGTGAGTATATCGCTCTTAAAAAATTACAACACCCCCATTTTCTCTGTGTTGATTTAGATTGGAAATAATATCCGCTTCAATGCTTTATTTATCGACATTTTCCAACGCTATGTAAATTTGCCATTAGCTGGAATTTTTCAGATATTCAACTTTTCTCGGGCTCGTTAGATACTATATAAAAAAATCTTTCTATATGAGGTAAAATTTTCTTCCATGATCGAACGAGTATTAACAATTACTGACTTTATTTTCTATCAAGATTGAGTTACTCCATGTGTGGCGTTTAATCAAGGTTGTAAACCTCTTTTAAAAAAAATCTCTCAGGTTTGGAACATTTAGTTTTAAACGAATCCTCAAAGACCCTTTTCTCCATTCATGCCCCTTTCTGGATTCGATAATAAACCGGAAGATTCCTTATTTTTGTTCGTTTAAATTAGGGGTTCCCATACTTTTTCCTACATAGACCCCTTTTAACTAAATAATTTTCTTCATAGACCCCCTTATATTTTTTTCTCCAATCTACAGCAGTTGTACTTAAGTTTTAGATGAAAATTCTTCAGTTTTTAATTAAATTTGATGCAGCAGTAATATTAGATATACAATTTAAAAATAGAAAAAAATATGATTGATTTTTAATAGACTCCTGGAACACTATAGACCCTTTTAAAACACCCATAGACCTCCAAGGGGTTCGCATAATTCCGGTTTAAATGATTAACGAATTTTAGCCTTCTCAATGACTAAAAGCTTAATTTTTTCCGAGTTCTAGATGCGTTTCCGCCAGTTATTTTGTGTCTGACGCGTTCTTTAGATGTGGGCAATTGAAATTGTCCACGGATCATCGGGTTTTTATTCAGTAGATTTTTTGTTCATTACATTACAGGATACATTTATCTAAATTCTGTTTTATTGAGAGTTTGAAACACTTTGAATGCCGAACAACGATATATCGTTGTTTTTTGTAACAGTAACACATCACAATAGCCAAATGATTAAAATCTATTATTTAATTTACAGTTAACTCGGTAGTAATTCTAATAAAATAATATGTATATTTAGATTTCATATGGTCGAAAGTATATTATAAATTATTCTTCTTGTAATTTTTATATCCGTGCTATTTCATAATCGCGTAAAAAAGGAAATACATTTATTTATTTCACGTTCTAATTATGTTTTCAAACATAATGTGAAATTTATTTGCATTTTTTTTGCAATAACACACATTATTACATTAATACGCACTAATGGGGTTTTGCGTCGGATCAAGACATAAAAATTATTCATATGGCAATAAACATAACCGTTTTTATCTGCGATTCATAATAACTCTTGTTTTTACTTGAGACTCTTCTTTTATTGAAATGAACTAGAAAGCACTAAAAATGCATTATTTTATGTTGAGTCATTAATAACTTCCGATTCAGGTAGACAGTTTCTATTGTTTAGATTTACTCGCAGTCAGGGGATTTTTGTTTTCACTAGATAGATAAGTGGCCTGTCAGTCATTCAACAATTATTTAGTGTGGTGGACGTTACAGTGATGTTATTCCAAACCCTTAAAATGGAGAATCAAAAAGTGCATATTCGTTATGTGATGCCTTGGGAATTCGAACAAGGCACAAGTGACTAGTAGAGATTTTAATGCGGTATTGGAACAAAATCCACGTCAAACGACAGGGGCGTTGGCAGAGAGACTCGATACGTCACAATTTACAGTTTATCGCCTGGAAAATTTGGGGAAAGTCAGCTATTTAGGCATATGGGTACCACATAATCTCAGGGACCGAATGTCTATTGTCACAAGTCTCCTCTCGCGACATAAAATCTAGCCGTTTTTGGACAGGAAAATAATAGACGATGAAAAATAGATCACCTATGAAAATATTGTCAACCACCCACCAACCCCTACCGGACCCTAAAGCCAATATTCATGTCAAGAAAACTTTATTGTGTGTATGGTGGGATCGTCGAGGATTAATCCACCACGAGCTGATAAAGCGCAACGAAACGATCACTGTCAATACATAAGAGTTCATGAAAAACTACCGGAAAAGCGTCTTGCTAATAAGGCAAGTCCGATAACGCAAGATCACACACGGCTAAAGTGACTCAAGAAAAAAATCTGGAGCTCAACTGGTCTGTTTTGCCACATCCACCCTAACCCCCAGATCTTGCTCCTTCAGAATACCACCTTTTCTGTTCTTTACAATGTTTTTTTAATAGAAAAACTTTCATTAATGATGAGCAAGTCAATCAGGCCCTCGATACTCTTTTTTAAGTCCAAACCCACCAAATTGTATGAGGAGGAGATCAATAAGTTGCACAAACAGTGGTAAATACATAATAGATCAATATAATTTTTAAAGCAAAATTAAAGTATGTTAACACTCAAGGACCCGGTCCCGCGTTAGTGCGAAAATTTTCGTAAACGGTAAACACCCGCTCCCGCACTAACGCGGGTTCACACCAAACGTGTTATCTAATGCGCTACAAAAGGCTTTCTTTTAAAGTTTTACGACTCGACACAGTTTCATTCAATGCTCTGCATGCCCTTTGTAAAATATATAACATACATATTTATTTATGGTTAAAAACTGTCCTTGAAATAATAGATTATTTGGATCGAAAACTTTCCAGTACTTACACATTGACTGTAACGAATTTAGGTTTTTGTTTATCCATTCAACAAATAACTTTTTTAGAATATTTATGTGGTACAACCCGTCACATCCTTTATTACAAAGCTAAAATTACCTACATACTACATAATTATTTGCATATCTATTTGTTTTTTATCGTCTAAAATAAAATAAATCATCATTTACACAGCTCGAAAATTTTATTTCTTATCTAAATATACTAATAATCTAATATAAGTATACTATACGTATAATACTTCTTATTTGACCAAATTATCTCCAATAGGAAAAAAAATATTTAGCATTTTTTACAGAGCCGTGCAAAAACGCAAGATCGATAAAAAGATGCGGGTTTAGGTGTAAGTTTCGCCTGAAAACAGCCGGTGCTCGAGTGTTAATATTAATAGTTAATTTAAAGTTGAAATAAAAAATCGTGTTAATATCAAATTACCCGAGTTATTTCAAAATCGTATAAAATGAGAATCGGGTGTATATTGATTTCATTGGTTTCCATGTTAATTTAATTTGCATATAAAAATGAAAGGTGTTTGAAGATGTTCTTCACATATCCTGTTTTGGTTAGAAACTTGATTTGATTTACTGTTTATTGCTGTCGGCGGTTTTTTTTCTTAATAGAAAGGCAGTTTTTGATCATTAATTTGATAATATGAATTTGTGCACGACATTAAAATATCAATATGAAATTATATATCCGCAATATACGTCTGTAATCACGTCTACGGATGAACTTTTTGATCTTGCGGTCTCGTGTGCCTTCGGTCTCCGACCCTAGGTCTGTCGGTCACCATTAGCGTGCACGATGCCAATTTTGTATCCATTATCACAGTTAGTGCATAACGGATATTTGTCAAAGTGAATCCGTATGTGTGGGCTGCAATTTCAAAATTTATTCACAGTATAATTATGAAAAGTTTCACTCCGAACATATCTGTTGTTGTGCACGTAACGATATGTCGCAGTTTTGCGCTTTTTTTCAGCGCACTCATTCGGATGTACGCTGAATATAATAGTGATCATGTTCTCTATTATCTGGGCTCTGGTATTATACGCGTAGCGAGAGTGAAAGTCTTTCGGAACTGACCTATCATCATCATCCGAGCAACAATGCTGTGATATTATATTTTTATGATCATTTTATTTTCTAATAAACGACGGATTATCAGTGTAATCGAGCTGTTTGCTATGTGAATTCCGTTAGTGCTCTAAACCAGTATGAAATAATTTACGCGTCTGCCATTACGCAATTGCGGCAAAATGCTCGTTTGGAATTTTCTAGGAAGTGGCAAGCTGGCTGCTTAGAATCTGCGGTGTTTGTATGCACATATTTTCGGATGGCATACGTGTCATTGCCGTGTTTCTCATGCAAAATAATTATATCGCAATCATTGCATTTTTTTTTGCCCGTCAAAAAATCGTATTGCCTATTTAACCGCAATTATTGGACAAACAATACCGTGAAACTTGAAAATGAAAAATGTCTATTGTGACATTTTTTTGCTGCGGATTTCATTCGTCATTGCCTTGACACGATTATGTTATAAAATTATTTTGACTTTGGGAGACAATTGTTTTCTTAGATTGTCTTCATTGAAAATTACTTTATCTTCATCACTGTGTCCGGAAATGTCCCTAGAATTTTTTCACTAAGTTATAAAAAAAAATACTATAGCACTATACAGTCAAACCTTTTGTGCGGTCTATTTGGGACCCTAAGTTTTTGATTTTTTTGAATAACTAACTCGTAATATAAATCCTACATCTCCCAAACTGTTTGTATTTGTCTAAAAATGTCTAGAGAATAAATATAAATAATCATTGACCTTTTTAAGTCAGATATTTATGAAGAAATCATCAATACACCTAAACCTTTTTTTGTGCGGTAGATGCGTTCCATGGTAAATCGCACAAAAAAGCCATGATTTACATAGAAAAAGGGAAGATGGGACTAAATCCATCATCTTCAATAATTTTAGCTAATGTCTCTGGAAACTTTTTGGCTGCTTCTTGATCTGCCGACGCAGCATCCCCACGAACCTTCAAATTATGTAAAGCATTCCTTTTTAAAAATCCGCTCAGCCATCCGTTACTTGCGATGAATTTCCCCCGGAACATGAATCAGTAGATGGCTCCAATTTTTCAATTTCTTCATAAAAATTTTCATTACGTTATTACATTGTACTTATTATTATATTAGTCATATGTACATGCGTTCATATGATCTCAAAATTATATTTTAAAAAAATATTGCATTTAAAAAAAACCGCATAACTTCAAAATCGTACAAAAAGAGGTTTGAGTGTATCTTGACTTGAAATGCTAGGGTTTATTTTTATACATTCATTTCATTTAAAATATACCCCATCGGGCAATGCTAATGAGTCGCCGTGACGGATCGGTTAAAGGTTCAGAGGTATGTAAGCACTTTGAAGGAATGCATGATTTAATCTAATATCCGAATAAAAAAAAGCCATTATTTTATTAAATTAAATAAAAAAGACTTTGAGGCCAATACGTCTTCGGGCCCACGGAGCCCACGGATTTTTGAATAAAAATTATCAGTGCCCGGAATTCACGTTTTCCCGCTATTTGCGTGTAATTTTTATAATCACTTTTATTACAGTACCACGTTTCTAACCCCTAATGTACCTTTTCCCTCTAATTACGTTTTTTATCAGTAACGTCTGTACAGGATGTTCTTCACAACCTAGATGATTTATTTAGTTCCTTCAAACACGTAAAAACGGGGTTTCATAGAACACTTTAGTGATGGCGAATCTTGACGTCTTCACTAAAGATTTATGAATGAAAATCACATAATTTTTCACTCCTGTTTCAAGTGACGTCACTGACTTGACCCACGAAATGGAGGTAAAAAAAAATAATAAACAAAAATTTGACCCACTTCTCAAAAAGGTTCGTCATCACTGATATAGTGCAATACGTATGTAATGTAGTTGGCTGACGCAACACTTATGTAATGTGATGATGGAATACATTTGGACATGCAGGAAAATTTACGGCGAAAAATTTTCAAAAAATTTCTTGCGTTTTTTTATATACCGCATAAAAAATCGCATGAAAAAAGAGTGCACAAAAACAGGTTTGCCTGTATTGACAAATACGAATGCTGGCGTTGTTATCTTGTATTCTCTACCCTCGATTTACAGTTCATCTAGTTTTTTTTATTATAAGTTTCTTCGTATGTGTTTAATTTTTCGCTGAAATGACTCACCACGATAGTTATCTGAATTATTATAAAGGAAATGAATTTCCATGTTTTATCGCAGTAATCGGAAATGAGATGAAATTGGAAATGAGTGTACAGAATATACGTTTTAATTTTTTGTGAAGGGACACATGTATCATAATATCATAAAACATTTCTATGAAATGTACACAGCTGTAGATAACACAACACAACCATTTTAATTCATTTTAGTCTTAATATGCATTCATAACAAATATTTATTTACAATAAAACCAGTGTTTGTTCAAGGGTTTTCATACGTTTTAGAATCTATGAGAATAAAGTAGCAAGATGTCCGGCCAATACGGAGGTTTACGCTTAAAAAAATCATTGAACTGTGAAGAGTTGTTTCTCTACAAATCAACATTGTTCGTAAGACCTGTTAGCAAGGACTTGAAAAAACAGAGGATATCGCCTTTACATTTGATCAAACTCGACGAGGTTTTTTCATGAAGCTTCCATTAACACGTTGCGGTCCGGGGTACTAGAAAACGCGTCCTCGCGGGCCAACGTAGAAGTACGGGGGACGCGTTTTCGGGTCCTCGTTGGCGCTGATGATAAACCAAAATCATTTATATTTCATTGATACACAGACCACACTTTGAGAAGTTTTGAACTATTATTTTTTTTACATAGAGATAACCTTTCTGACCACAACAAAATAAAAATTATTGACGTAACTTAAATGGTATCAGAGTTACATCGATTTAACTGAAGTACTTAACTTCTGCTATTTTTTTCGCAACGCAAAACTCGGCGCGGAACCCAGCGGACCGGAATGTGTTAAGATGATTGGGTCTTAGTTTTGACGTTATATCCGTACATCTACGTTGCATTACCATTTATGACACGTTCGAGCAGTTCTTTATCTTGATTCAGATTATTTAGCAATTCAGCATTCGGCATTGCTTTTGATTGAAACCATTCAATTCAACAATTTTCGAATAAAAAAAACTCGTTGGCGCACGTCTTATGCCAAAAACATTCGAAAAAATTGCTCGCCTTTAGTGAAATGATATGCTAACATCATCACTGACCTCACTGATAATGATTCGGCGATTGTATATAATCATTTTCATCACTTTTTCGAGGTTGTCTTCGGCTATTGATAGTAATTGCTTGTTTTATTCATAGAAGAAAAGTGGCATGAAATATTTTAATGAAATGCAAAAGGGTTAATTTGATATGCAAAATGGTTAATTTGAAGTGAAAAACCTGTAATAATATTTTTACCAGATTTTTGCGGTAATATTGTTTAAAAGCACAGATTATTTCTAAGTCCAATGGCTTCAGTTCATTAAAACACTTTGAAGTGGAACAGGCTAATTTTATATTCCTCAGTGTTAAATTTGTTGGATAAGCAGGGCATCTATCTAGGAATAAGATTTTTTTTCAGAGCATCTAAGCTTAAAAGTATTTTATTTATTAAGTTAACATTTATATTATACAGGATTTTACGTCAAATACTCCTTTTTGAAAATCAAATACACCCTTTTGCAAATCAAATTGACCCCTTTTCAATAGACATTTCAATAGAAAAACGAAATCTGTATTCGTGTCAAACATTTTAAATCGTCACGCATTCAATCAACCGATCCGTCACGGCGGCTCTCTGGCCGATGGGGTCTATTTTGTATAAAATGAATGTATGAAAATATACTAAAAACATTTCAAGTCAAGAATTGATAAATTCTTCGACAATACCTTGATATTTAAAAAAAATGATTTTTATAAGAAAAAAAAGTAGTTATTCATGATATGCTTCATAATTTGTTCAGTATTTTGGATTTTTTTACTAATCAATATGGCGCATAAGCGAACTCGATGATGTTCCACCGCGACTGAGGCACGCTTCCGGCTCGGCGTATGTGGTTTCTTCACTTGCACGGCACGATATTTATTCTCGCTCGCACTTGCACATGCGCAATTGTTTTTTCTCGCTCATATTCAGTACGGAGCGATAAAAAACATTTATTATTTATATTATTTATTCTTTAGACTATGTAAGACAATTACAAAAAGTTTGGGACACTTAGGATTTATATTAAAAGTGTTATACGAGAAAAATTGTGGTCCCAAATATACCACATTGACACGGTTAGGTTAATTATGTTTAAACATTGATTTAAATTATTTTTTTTAATCGTAAATTGCGGGAAAAAAACGTAAGAGTAGGATAGGGATTGTGAAAATTGAATGCAAATTTCGGAAAAACGTATAAACGGGGTTTCACTGTATTATGCACTTGACACAAATATTTATAGTACTCGTTAAAATATTTATAGATATTTACTCGTGTCCTAGGATAATTTACATTTTCATTAAACCGGCGGTAAAGCGTTATTAACAATAAATACTATAATCACCTGCTCCTTCGAACAGGTTGACATTTACCCGGCTCATACATTTATTTGACATTTACCCGGAGTGGATCCGACAGGTCGCTCCATTATAAAACGCAGAGTGTTTAATGCGAAGGGGTTGAATGTTTTTTGTTCGATAACGAACGCCAGTCAGTCCGCTAATGGACATTTGGCGTGATCCTTGGAAATTTGTATGAAATTTTTAAAATCCAAATTACCGATGACTCCGTCGAATATAAAATGGAAGCGTCGCACAATATCGACGTTCGCGATGTTTATCGCCGCCATCGTCATGGTGACATTTTATTCTTTGCAATAATTTTTGCGCTATAACAATTTTATTGCGAATAAGTGACCCAGTATGCGCGGCGCACCGATGAAAGTAGCGATGATTCATTTTATTACCGTTTCCTTAATTTATTATGCAGATTCGATTTAGTAAAACAATGCGCTACTGTTGTCGATGCTTATTACGGAAAACCACTTTGTCCATTATTATGCAAAATGGTCTCTCGATGCCCAACGTGTGTCTAGCAGCCAACCGATTATTGATCGTTTATGATAATTTATATGCCATCAATGATCCAATAAACGGAAATTTGCTGCTCGTTTATTGTCAAATCTATTTTGAATAAAGATCGAATAATGTTTACGATATTGTGCTAATTTGTTTTTTTTTATTGTTTCAGGTAAGTTTGATCTAAAAATCATCGACTGATTCATATTGAGGTAGGATTTAATGGGTTGCTGACGTTTCACCGAATTTTTCTTCCATTCGGAATTCAACACTTGAGGATCCACTTTGTAATCCATTTGAGGATTAAGCCTTGTTTATTTGCATAACATAGCTAGCCGTAGGGATCTATAGAACTGTGCTGTAAAAGAAGCCCGGCGTCCGAAGGGGTTATCTTAGATACCCCAATCATTTTAAATCAAAATATTGATGAATTCTTGCTCTGAGCTTGAAAAAACACGCGCGCATGGCAACGGCAGCGAGTATTGTTTTTTTTTTTCGCAATTGCAATAACGAATACGAAGATTTGGGACGTATAGGATTTATTTCAAGAGTTTTTCGAAAAAAATAAAAAAAACTTACCCAAAATTTCTCATACCATGACATGCATTAAAAATAAAGGATTTTATTTTTATTTTAAAGGAAAAGTACCGGAACGCCTTTCCAGCGCGTTGTATTACAAAAATGCCTCGTATACATCCAACCCTCGATTTACGCTATGGCTTTTTCATGCGTTTCATGTTTTTAAAACCGTGTTATTCCAAGAAAGCCGCGCAAAATACCCATTTTTTAAAAATTAATCTTTGCATATATATTTTAAATTGTCTACAGCAGCGGTTCCCAATCTTTTACGGATCCCTTATAACATCAGATTTTTCCGCGGCTCCCTTAATACATCAGATTTTTTCAAAATTGTTGACCCTCTTGAGATCTTCAAAATCTTCAAAAGATAGCTTAAAAATTTGCCGAATTGTTTAATTGAATATTTAGCGGCGCCCTTATGACGACACCGTGGGGAGCCGCAGCTCACAATTTGGGAAACCCTGGTCTTAAGAAGTAAGGTAAAAATATTCCGCTAAGAACTTGTTCGTACACAATTGTTTTTTTGGAAACGTAGATAAACGTGGTTTGATTTACGAGACTTTTCATGAAATTTCATGGCATTTTCTTCTGTAGTAGTGCCGTTTCATCAGTAATTAAAATCTGTTTAGGTAAATATGACTTCTTCAATTATTTTAGCTAAATTTGGAGGATATTCTATTGCAGCTTTTACGTCAATCACAATATCGATTATTATAACTTACTTTCTTTTATCTTTCTAGTGATTTTATTTTGCCATTTGTTCATCAACTGCGTATATCGAGGAATGATGTAGTTATATTTATCTTGCTAGCTCAATATTATTCTAGATTAGGGGGCAACAGGTAGTCCATATTTTATGCCTCCATTTTCCATTCCATTTTCTGGGTCCAGCGAGGGTTATCGTCAGACGATCCTCTCCGGTAATAATCTCAAGCCTCGTAGATTGTAGCAGGGTTGTCCGACCACTTCTTCTTTGGCTTATACCTCCTCTGCATCTAAAAAAATCGCAAGGACTCTGTTCTTGTGCATTTCGGAATTATTTTTTATAAACTTTTTTAAACCATTGGCTTTCTACTACTATGTTAATATATTTTTTGTCGGTGATTCTAAGTATCATCTCCTCTCTCAATACTTGGCATGATCACGTAGACGCTGTGACATCATCGATCAGTATTTTTTTATTTATATTAAATAAAAAAAATGAGTATTGGAAACACTGCAAGTCGCGACCTTCCCATTGCACAACAATGCACCTTCATTTCGTTTAATAAATTGAATAGAACACCTTGATCCGAGATGCCAGACATCGTTTGCTTTCAATTTTTCTGAATGTCACGTCGATCTTTTCCAAGTTTTCAAGTGCACAGCGGGTCCTCAGCGCCGCTCTCTTGTTCCGAATTTCGATTGCAAAACGGCAGCTTAACAAACACGAGCGATTGCATGTCTTGCGTTAGGTAATAAGCCGTAATAATTTGGATCGACTGGTCCAGCCCCGCGGCGGTCACGCTCTGTTAAACCTTATTCCGAAACAGCACAATTGACCGACAACACGACCGACGCTGGTGTATGGTTTGGTCCACCCCGCCGACGGGGTGGGGCCACCCCCGAAAGCAAACGGCTCGCCACAGTCGCAGGCGTCGGCCAATTTAATCCGTCCATCCGGGCAAATGTTTACTTTGACACTCTAATTCGCGAGTGGACTGGCGTGCGAAAATGCCCAAATCGAATATCCTCCGTTTTAATGTGTTTGCTTAAGACCGAAGAGCAATTATGTAAAGAATCAACGAGCACGATGGCCATCATGATATGAATAAAACATAGATTAGCTCTGTATGTATTGTAGAAAGTATGTACAATAGAACCCTGATCTATCGTTCTCGCATTAATTGTTTTCCCGCTTTAATCGTTCTTTTAGCTCCGGTAAAAAAACCGTTCCCTTGTCTATCGCTTTTCCTCGCATTTCTTCACAAAAAAGCCTCTCAACAGAGATTCTAAAGATGAAAGGAAAATGAGTCTTTTACACATCCTTCGCTCCCTCTCCAGTGTCATAAAAAATTCAAAGAATTTATAGATTTTCCCCAGATGATTAACCTATCCGGGTTTTATCTTAGCTCAGTCCCAGTTAACTTGCATTATCAAACTGATGTATGTTGGTAAAACCTTTTCCACTCATCCGACCATTTTCGGTCGTATCTCCTTAATCTTTAAGATTATCATTGTTAAGTGAATAAAAAATATCTATAGGGGGTTTGAAGTGATATCCTGTTTAATAAAAGACATTTTTTTAAAATAAATACATAGAAAAAAAACGTGGTTTTGTTTATTCATCGAAGGATAGATGGCATTCAATCAATTAATTCCAACGCGCCAATAAATATAATTAAATTTATCAACATGCTGAGGTAATGGGTCTCTTTCACTTACACACCCTCTGGCCAGTGGCACAAAGAGTACTTACCTCAGTTGCAGTTACATTGTCGTACGAATATATCGTGGGTAAAATATTTGGTGGTGCTGCGGAAGAATAAATGTGAATATTTCAAAAGTGACTCACAGCGCTTATCGACGAGACACCCCACCCCCCTGCCGCCCCGCATCCATCCAATACACGACGCTCGTAGCGCTGAGGAGCATTTAAAAATTCCTAGCCCGGCTATATTTGCAAATATAGACCAATTGATGGTATAGAAAGCAATACCAAATTTTTCATTAAATAATCCTTTTTCACATATATCTTTCGTCGTTTTATAATAGTAATTCTATTAATGAATGTTTATTTTTTTATACTAGGTTTATTTTATTAATATATGCGAACAGAACCTTATTTTTTATGTGTTGGGGGATTCTTCTATTCGCCCTGGGTACGTGGTCGCTAGTTTTGACGTAAACGAGTGTTGTTCTTTGTCAGTCAGTGGAGATCAAGAGAAAAGTTCCGTATTGACGTATACAGAAAGTAGCTTTTCGTTTGCTGCATAAAGCTCTCTTTAGGGCAGGGCTGTATGTGCCCCGACGGTCTATATTTTCGAGTCGAAAAATAAACGTTTTTCGACTATATTTTGTATTTCTCTTTACTGGATATCAGATATCATCAACTGATTGATAAAAAAATTTTGAAGTATCGAGAGTTCAGATAAATAAATATAATTTTCATTTATTTTGTGAAAAATACTTTTCGTTAGATTTTTATATATTAATAAAAAATATTTTTGTTTAATTTAGGGAGTGTTTGCCTCGGTATTAGTTTTCCTTTTCTCTAGGCGTAATCTGCTCAATTTAGTTGGGGGTGCTGCAGCTCCACAGTGTATATTCGCAGTGTGCTTTCATCGTTTCTCTTTTAATAAATGTTTCACTATAGCACGATCTTTTAAAGATGCGTAAATATTTATTTGATGTTACTGT
>JAGXCT010035424.1:0-13383 GCA_022495035.1 Philopotamus ludificatus | reverse complement strand
GATACACGTGCATGTTAGCTTGGATTATCATTACATGAAACCATGCGGCCCCCAAACCAGGTTTGATGTAAAACCTTGCGGCTCATAAAGTGTTAAGAAGCATATATATCCAGCATTTACCTTTGGATGCCTAGGAAGCCGTGCTAATCTACCTTAGTATAGTCGTATCTCTAAATCATCGTTGGTAACAGAGATTCTAATACGCGTGCCTTTCCAGACTCGCACCTAAAAGGACTGAGACAAAGAAAACATATTTCTTCCGGTGATCGGAGAGCTTTCCTTTCTGTGGCCAAACTAGGCGTCTATTTCCACATGTATGCGTTTTTTTTTTGTAAAAAACTATTGTCGGATTTAAAAAGGGAAAGAGAGCTGAGGATAGAATTATGAGAGTTGTAAGTTCCTCCAACCACTAAGCTTCTTGTAGGGCGAGAATTAACAATGTGGATCATCGTCTGTTTCGATGCTTCACAATCGCATTTGTGTTCGGTTGCTAGACAATGGTACAGCCTCCATCGCCATCTAGTCGTCACCATTTTTACAGCGATTGGAGAAAAAGGTTTTTTTGTCTGTTTTGGTATTCTCTATTTTTACATACGGCGTAGAACTTGAATAATGAAGGGAAATATGAAGGTGCTGGCGATGTCCGCCGAGAATACTATCGATCGCTGAACGCGCTAGAAGAAACGATACTCTGGAGAAGCTCGTTGCATCTGTTAACGTATGAGAACCCAGAAGTAAAGGCAGGGTGCTCATCCGCTGGAGCGGATGAACAACGCGAAGAACACCACAGCTACGATGCGAAATGCTAGATAGTCATGATCAAGAGTATCCGGGTCAAGATTGATCGCGATCCTCAGACATGAAGGTGCCGACTTATAAATAAGTCAAAGTATCATCTGGAAACATATATACCGCTCAAAAAAGAATCGTACGCATATAAAACAATAAGATTACAATAAGATTGACTCTTAAATGTATGTCTTTAATTGATTCTTCGCTTGGTAACATATAAGGACCCAGGGGAAATCAAGTGAGTACCGCTACAGGCTCTACTGTAGTAGCTACGATGCAAGATATGCAATGCAGAGAATCCTGGAGAGCCACAATCTAGAAAATTAGGTTCAAGAATGGTCACGAAGAAAAATTAATTTGATTTTGCGATCAGGGTTGCTCCGCCAATTCAACTCTTACTGAAATTTGAAATCTCGATGAGTCACTATATGTATCTTCATCTCGCCGAGTTGCCATTCCCTATTTGTTGCAGCTGCCTACATCGTAGCTCGTTTGGTTGTCACTGCGTCCATTGTGCGCAATGACCAGTCGCGGATTCATAGATAGATAGATAAAAGTGTCCACACGCGATAAACGCACGCAAAGCGCATATTGCACAATGACCCAATAACCACTGCATTATACACACGAGGCTTTATTTATAAGAAAAGCCCCACACATACCTCGTCGCCATGCCGACGCGGTAATTGCGCGAGATCGCAGTCGCCGATAAGATCTCGTCTGTCTCGTCTCCTCGGCACTATATTGAAATTCTCAAAAAAGGTCGCGGTGGACAATGCGACGGGATTGGCTTCGTCGAAACCATGTCGGTCGCTCGCCGCCATAT
Source organism: Philopotamus ludificatus (assembly GCA_022495035.1). NCBI lineage: Eukaryota > Metazoa > Arthropoda > Insecta > Trichoptera > Philopotamidae > Philopotamus > Philopotamus ludificatus. The sequence continues at coordinate 11,765 of JAGXCT010035424.1, read as the reverse complement.
AAGGCAGTGGACGCAGCCTCCACTACTGTCTAGCTTTTTGTCGGCGCGCAACCCCGTACGCACGACCGTCGTAGTATCCTGCATATCTCTGCGGATGAAACGCATTCTTCCGACGGGACCGCGGAGGCTGCGATCCGAGGCGTTCCGGTCCGATCCCTTTTTCGGGGGGGTTAATTCGGCGAAAAAAGCGCCAATTTACTACCGCGTCGCATTTCGATCGATGCATTTTATTTATATTGCATTATGGTGTTCGATGAAACGACTTTCACTCGTGCATCAGGGTTAAGCAACGTTAGTCGTAGAGCATGCTTTATATTTATCGCGAACCGCGAGGACTACAGGGTGATGTGTTATCAATATTAATATCTATCCCCGGACGATATGACGACTCGGATGACGTTTTCATATAAAATCGATTGCGATATGTAGACTACGCTGTTATCGAACGACCTTTTGCACGCATGTTATCATCAATTAATTCGATCTTGAATTTGTAATTGACACACATATGTCTAACTGATCCACGGATTCATCTCACGGGTTTACTCCGTATGCGCGTGTATTCACAATAATCGCACAACGTGACTACTAATTGACACCGCGTCTCTGTAATTACGAAGACGCTAATCGAAGCAGCGTTGTCTCCAATTACATATATCGCATTACTCTTCCTACTGGTCCGCCGCGGAGACAAGTTGATTGACGGGCGAGATTTACATTTTTTTGCATACGGAAAAAAAATCAATTACATTTTCGTCATCTACTGCGACACAGATATCGCTTTTAATACGTACCGTTCTAGAAGGGTCAGCCATTTCCATTGAACTGCACGGAGACTGGTTTTAATTCCAGGCCTCGCTTCGCCAAATAAGTCGCTTTCCACCATCCAGCCGTTTCTGTCCCGACGCCTACCACCACCGATCAAAGAAACATGAATATCATTGTTTTGAGTGTATTCATTTAATAAATACGACAACGGAATCGCTATCTAGATCGCTAGGTAAAAAAATCAATCTTTGTTCAGGCACGCGAGAGGCAAGAGGAGATCGAGATGGAAGAGGATACTCGGTCACGCGGAAGATTGCCGCATATCATAGATCATGATCCTCAGACATGAATGTGGATAACGGCGCGCAGACGTCGCTTATTCTCGAATTCCATCTGGAATCAACCACCTGAAGGTTTATTAGGTTGTTCGGCGCTGAAGCGCTGCTGACATCACCGATGCAAATAACACTTGTGCACACATACCTGTTCGCGATAGCCTACATCGCGCCACCTGAACTTATATACGTATATATAGAATGCGAATCGCATAATCGACCACCATATCGACGGCCAGTTTTGTCACATCATTGCAATTTCGCGGGAGGAGACGGAATTGAAAAATGCGGTGAAACTTGACCGCTAAAGATCTTGACCGTGGCACTTGCGGTTGACGATGACCATAAATGGCCAAATATATTTATGTCTTCTGCATCGGAGACGTATCGGGAAAACGATGCTGTTTCAAGACCGAACCCATAGCGGTAAACGCGAACAACAGAATGTGGAAAGATGAATGTTGATACCCATTTTTTTGTGTTGTTCTTAAATAAAATGCTTATATAGCACTTATCTTTTTCTCGTCTATCAAGTTTGGAGGTTTTTGTCGATTTGTCTGGATTAACGCCAGACGTCTGGCTGCCCTCACACTCGACTTTTTCGGTTTTTTTTTTCAACAAAGACCGACGTGTAATCATTAAAAGCATCGATTTGCTTTACTCGTACATTGTGATTATTTAAAATTGAAGTTTAATGGTGAATCGATCGTTGGTATACCAGATGTTTGTGTATACGAAATGATACGATATGTAGAATTCATTGTATTTAAAATTAAATCCAGATCGGTCACAAAGATAAGTGAATAGCTATTTTGATGTTGGAAACCCTTGTCAAGTGCAGAAAGCAGTCAAGGCACGCCTCTGCGTATGAAACAGATGCAATATTGCTCAATCTCAGCAGAAATTCTACTGAAAACAGCATACGCTCTATGAATTTTATTATTGCGTCCGATTAAAGTATTTTTTTTTAAATTAATAGCTTATTGAATGATGAATTGTAATATTATCCCATTGTATCTAATACATTTCTTAGAACAAGCAATACTTTTGATAAACACATCTTATCATTTTTTATCATTATGTTCCAATAATAGATGCGTAAAATATGACTCGAATAATTGATCAAAGTTAATTTTTATCACAGTTTGTTGTTATGATAATAACTACATTCAGGTAACTCGCGATTATCCGCGCATGAATAATATCGTGTATATAGAAGCATATTGAAAACGGACGATGGTCTTATTCTTACAAATCTCTAATTTAACACATAGATCAAGAATTGAATACGTTAATTAAACGACACAAAGCCAGCGTAATATGCTATTCAGTACAAATGCTACTCACCAGTGAGACGTTGGGTTTTGAGTGGTTAAATTTTGAATATATCGATAAAAAAAATTGGAATTCAATTTTCTGGGAGTGAAAAAAAATAAACGATGCATGGGCAGAAGATGAAAGGGTTAAATTAGTCATAACATGGCATTGAATTCTGTTGACAGGAATACATTGACCAGAATTCGAATATTATAATCACTGACTTATATGCTAATTTTTAAATGTTTCTAGCCGTGCCGATGGGGGCCTATTAGGGACCCCAAGTATTTGATTTTTCATGAATAACTCTTTTAATAAATCGTACATATCACAAAATGTGTGTATTTGTCTAAAAGAGTCTAAATTAAATATTATAAATAATCATTTTCCTTTATTGAAAGAGATATTTTTTTATGCTCGCATCCGGTACGATGCGAGTGAAACGTACGAGTGACATGTCGTAAATCGAGTAAATCGCCGAGTGCGTTTTTTTGAAAATGTAAAATTATTGATGAAGAATTAATCAATATCTTGATTTGGAATGCTTGGGGTATCTGAGAGACCCCACTCGGACGACGCGGTTGTTTTCGAGCCGCCGCGACGGAAGGGTTATTACTATTTTAATACGAAATAAAAATTAATAGTTTTACCGATTATCCGCGTATTTTTATTACTGACACGGTCTCATTTCACCACTAGCCCGGGATAATCGGGAGTTATACTCATTTGATTCACTAATTCCTTCTTCTCTGGCTTTGCGGGTTTTCTAAGAATAATAAAAATCTTAAAAATGATCCTGAAAATAACGGGCATTGCATTTTTTCGAGATACAGCAAATTGCTTTATATCGTCGATATAGAAATTGAAAAGATTCAGATATTCTTTAGCTAATTGAGGGGCTGTACGGATAATTCAAGCTATTAAAATTTATTTTTGTTTTAAGATTCGTATTTATTGAAAAAAATGTGGTTTTGTTTTTGGGTCGATTTTTTATTTTTAACCCTCATATTGAATCCCCCGCTATAGAGCGAGGTTTGCGACAGTCCCTCCTATAGTGCTCCCGTCTGAGCCCGTTTTCTACAAATGGTTTATAATATATGAATGAAAAAATGTTGGATGTGGTGATTACGTTAAGTTTTTAAAATACAATTAAAAAAGCTTAACCCCGATTTTTTTATGGATGCCTAGTCTTCTATAGCGTGGTCCCTATCCCGGCCCTATATGAGGGTTGACTGTATATCGCTATATTCGAATCCTCATTGGTCGATATACTCCAATTAAGTGTCAACGGGAGTTTTTTTTACTTATAATAATATGTGTATCTCATTAAATAGTAATAATATTTATTGAAGATATTTTTTTATATAATCCCCTAGCCATATTAATTTTCACCATACTTTTCACGTGGTCTTAACTCCGAAAATGGGTGTATTGTGTAAAAAATAAATGACGCCATCTAAAAAAATCGTCTAAAATTAAATGAATATAGCCATTTTTATCTCTTTTAAATGTTATCTATATAGTTTTATCAAGTTTGCGATATCGGTGAACTTTGTAGGTCATCTTAAATTAATTAATATTCATTATTTAATGTGGCTCCGTTTTCAATGATATTTTAGCTGATTCAAAGTATATAATTTAGCATATCCGATTATAGATAATGGATATGCAACTTTCATTTATTTATTCGATAATTTTGCATATATTTCAAATATTTCTGACACAATCTCAATTGAATTTTAAAATTATAACATTCGAATTATGACCGCGCACGCTATGAATATTATAATATTATAAAAAAAAGATATAATCACCACGTTGTGACGATGATTTATAATAGAAACTGATGCTCAGAAATTAATTCAATGAAACTGTTTTCTAGTGGCACGTACTAATTATCTCTCGTGGAATACGGCCAAAACAATCCCCGCGTGCACTTACAAAGTTATATTGTCCCGTTTTCAACACGTGCCCGTGCTTTCGGGAATGATTAATTATTTAACTTTGGTCATAAATGTGTAATATGTGCTACGTCATATTATGGCGGTGCGGAGCGGACAATGAGGACCCCAATCAGGGACCCCGATGTATTAAACCCACTCGTATTTAAATTGTCGAATTCATTAATTTAATGAAACGTGATTAAGATTTTCATCCCCTCCGTTTTTTTTTATTAGGGTGCATGGCATTCTTGTCATAAAAGTGTGCTGCACTTCTTTGCCACAATAAAAGGGAACCATTTTTATTTGTTCCCACCCCAATGCTACGAATTCATTTCTGCTGTTATTGATTCAATTGGACTATTCTTGTGGAGCATACACACGTAAATAAACATATTCTGTATTGAATCGTCGAACGTATTTTTGTGTAAATATTTGTTAGCGGATATGTGAGATTTAACTGATATCTTTATCAGTTATGTCATTTTTAATGCAAAATCAAATTAGATTAGATTTTATATAACCTTCCTAAAAAAATAGTTCTAAACTTAATAATACACATTCAATAGAATATCTAGGTACACTGAGGACCTAATTTTTTTTGTTGATTTTTAATATAAACTACATTTTTAAGATTTCGAGATCATGTCAAAAGGAAAGGGATAGGTTCTTTGCAAAAATGAGGGAAATAAAACCATCAAAATATTTATTGAAATTATACAGGTTTGATTATAGCGTTTTTGTCGTCGAATTGATACACTTGTCCATGACGTATTTTGACATTAGCAGTCTTATTAGATGTTTAATTCATTGTTGTTTTTTTTTTTTTTGAGTCGTGAAGAGATTACATGTTATTATATTTCCACTATAATCCACTTTCCCTCATTTCTGAGGATCGTGACCATGTTCATGATTCCCCTTATGGAGGACCATGGACATGGTTATTGATCTGGTCAACATTGTTGTTTATGGTTGTCGAAAAGGTTTTACGTTTTCTTGATTTTTTTGACGTAGAATTTTTTTTGGATAAAGTATCCTTATGGTGACCAAATATGGTTTCTTGCGACCTACTGCTGTAGATAAAAAAAATACATAACTGGGCGGCGTTTTGATAACATTGATGAGAGCAAGAAATAATAGTAATTCAACCCGTTACTTTTTCGTTTCGGTTCAATTAAAAAAATATATCAATTCGTTTCAGCTTTTCTTTGCGGAAAAAATAACGGTTTTTTCGGTTTGGGATGAGTTCAGAGTGCTAATCTTTTTAAAAAAAATTCGGTTCAAATTCTGTAAAATTGCTATTGCTTTTATCGCTCATTATTAGCTGATCCGTCACGGCGGCTCAAAAACAACCGCGTCGTCTGAAAGAGATCTATTTATAATGGAAATAGACCCCAAATTCTCGCGGCACGTGTCATTAGTTCGTTGCACTCTCACTTGGCACATCGTACCGGATGCGAGCCAGAAAAAACATCGCTCCCGTGGCAACAGAAGCGAATATTGTTGTTGTAATTTTTTTTCGCAATTGCAGGCAATACATTTCAATGATTAATTATATTATTTATTCTTTAGACTTTTTTTTAGACAAGTACAAAAAGTTTGTGATATATTAAAAAAGTAATTTGTGAAAAGCTGAGGATCCCAATTAGACTCCGTCGTTACGGCTAGGTTAGGAAAACGTCTTTTCACACTTTAACCATTTCAGATACATGTTTTTTAATTGTCGCATTCATTGAATAAGTGCCACGAATAAGGTGGCAACTATATTTTTTTTCTAAATCCAGTTTTTTGTGAAATAGCGTTCTATATTGTTACATCATTCGTCCTCTCTATTTAAATATTATCTATCCCTTTCGTTTTTACTGATAAGCCAACGCTGCCGTTTGATTTTTGCGCGCACTCAGTGGAATAACGTGGTTTCAAGTATCGGCGTCTGTCGTTTTCAGTATTTTATTCATAAGAGTTGTAGCAACCTGTTTTGTTTTATTTAAGAGTTGTGGTATAATGTTATAACTGCATTTGCAGACCACGTTTTTCCACATTTTCACTGAGTTTTTGTTGTTGTTTTGAATAGACTGTGGTAATTTTATTTAAATGATTAAAAATATTGCACATTTCTTAATGATTACGATAATATATTACGTTATACATATTTTACCCAAATTGGTATAAATAAAAATTCTTATGCAACGTATCTTTATTCACAATAATAAATAAATAACAGGTAAAATCCTCCAATAACAATATTATCTCATTTTTACGATACGTAATAGACACACATAATAAATAACCTTGTAAATTATTTAGCATTTTTTTACCGATCCGCGGGCTATTTATCGGACGCATTTTTTTATTGTTTCGCATAATAATATACGTCAAAACGATTTCGCATTATGAATATATAGCCAATATAATTATTGAGGTCGCTCCAGTTGACCAAACGGCATGTGTCCAATTGCCACCAAACGAATTGCATAACAATTGATCCGTCAAATTGATCAAGCGCCCCGATTCAAAATGGCGTCCCGATTTTTGATGCAAATTGATGTCTGACGCTGATTTACCGACGATTGTTCCTTACGGTTTTCATGTGCTAAACACAATAGGCGATGACTGGCAGAAAACCAATAAATTTTATTGTTTATGTGTGTAAGCACCATTACGATTGTCGCAGAATTTATATCCATATTGTTTTACGAATGATAATAGAGATTAACCATTGATTCTGTCATGCAATGCATATTGCAAAAAGGTTGCATTAATAATTATATTGCGTATTGATAAAACGTACTATTGATTTACTAATAATATACAGGAAGTAGTTCATCAAAATGTTATCGTGAACTCGAGTACTGATAAATAATATATTTTTCAAATATTCAATACATATGTATTTTTGGAACATTATTGATTTCAATTAAAATACCGAATGTTACCGATTAATCTGGATTGAGTGAGCTCGGGAATGAAGATGTATTCAGGGCGTGTGGCGCACATAAATATAATTTTATAGACTTTTATCGATATGGGGTTTAGCCCGCTAAAATACGAGTCTAGAATGTGGGGTGGAAAAAAGTATATATAAAAATAAATAACATTTTACGCAAGATTTCGAGTCCATGTTATCCAGCGTTCGTCTCCGGGGAGCGAGGATTTCATTTTCTGCGATACACGTGCACAATACTGAGAGACGTATCCCATTCGCAAAGGACTCTCGATGTATTAAGTGTGTCCACTTGGAAGCTGAGTGTCGTTAAATCCCATTTTACCTCGATTTTTTGCCTTTTACATTCCTGTCTTGCCCGCTTTTGAAGTGTCTGCTGGAGTATTTGGCACAAGTCCAAATTTAACGACTCCACTTGTGCACGCCGCTTTTCCCGAATTAATTATTTTTTTAATGGCAAATAACTGCATCTGCAATTTACTTTGTTTGTGCATTGATGAAAGTATAGAGTAGATTCCGCTTAATCGGGATAGCCAGTTATTTGGACAAATACACAAGGAACAGAAACCGAATGAGTGGGACATGATTCCTTTTAACTAGGACAGTAAATTTATTAAAATGATTGTTAAATAATTATTTGTAATCATAAAAATGATTAGATCAATTGATCTGGGGAGTCTGACGGATGACTGCAAAAAAATGTATCATTGCAATGTTATTTTCTGCCAATGTCAGTAACCAATGACCGGAACCCAACATCCGCACTAAAGAAAACCTGTGCTGATTTTGTACAATTGCAATTCTACAAAAACAAAAGACAGGTTACAATTTAATACGTGCTACGAATAAGGTGGTAACTAAAAAAAGTTGTATGAAAGATATTTAAACATATTTTTTTTAAATCAAAAGTTATATTTTCATACACATACTTTATTTAAAAGTAAAAAAATACCGAATTATATTCAAAACAATAAAAAAAAACCCTGAAAACACTGTGAAAATGTGGAAAAATGTTGTCCGCAAATGCAATTACGACGTTATTCCACAACTCTTATATAAAACAAACAAGTTGTGACAACTCTTATATGAATAAAATTAGTTGAATGTAAAAAATATAAAATAATGATACTCCTCTTCGGGCATGTTGATATTTGTAACCACCTTATTCCACTGAGCCCTCGCAAATATTCAGTAAAAACGAAAGGGATGGAGAATATTTTAATTAAGAGGACAAATGACGTTACCCCATAGAACGCTATTTTCTAAAAAAACAGTTGCCACCTTATTTGCATCGATGTTGGATAGCAATCTTGGTATATCTCAAAAAAATGCGTTACGGTAAATATGAAGGTTTTTACCACTAAATGTACGAAAAATGTTGTAAAAGGATCTAAATAACGGTTCTTCTTCTTATAATTAAAAAATTCTTAACATTATAAATGAATTTTTGACTGCTCTGTGAAGTACTTACTATGTCTCGAGATACAGCAAGATTGCTTTCCAGGTGGTCTTTTTCTTATTACTTCTTTGTCTTCTGCATATATAGGAATGTCAGCTGTTTCTCAGTTTTTTCCTTTATTATCTGATCATTCTCAACCATTCAATCGATGAATCAAATTCATTCAATTACTGTAATCATAATTGATTATTTTATTTTTTCATATTAATATGTATACTGAGTATAATTATTTGAGCCAAAGATTTTAGGCCAAAGTTGTTGATGTGTCCCAATTAAGCGGAATCTATCGTATATACAATTCAATAATCTGGTGCATTTTACGATTTTTTTAATAGTATTTCAACATATCTCTTCTCATAATCCATCTCGTTTTTAAAATATGTAACCAGTCTATTTTCACTCGACTCTATATTTAAGAGCATGATTCATATTAGGGCTATTGACCCTTTTCTGAATTGTGTTCTGTGTACATAAAAATTAGCGCGGTTAGTTAGCCGGGCTCAGGTGCTTTAGTAGCACTAGTTCGGAGCTGGCTTACCCTTCTCTTTATAACGCTCCTCCCGACCCTCTTCTTGGTAAACGATGGATCAATAAAACACTGCCCCTCCAGGAGATGAGGGAGATGAGGCATTCTCCGGTTATTCGACGATGTGAGCTTCGCATCGCATGCATTACGCTTTTAATATACAAAAAAAAATGTCAATCGATTGAAAATTTCTCAATAAAAATTCCGACGTGTCTGTCTATAACCAATTAATATTATGCGGAATACAGGTTAAACCGGAAGAAGAACCTCTGCAAACGACAATCCTTGTTATTTATAAATATTTCATTTGATCCTCGATGCAATAGCAAAGCTTATTGAAAATACGTTCAATGATTATTAAGCGCACTGATTAATATTTTTTCTTCAATGCGTCTTGATGCTGGATTACATTTATTCAGTGAAAAAGAATGAATTTATGGATGTATTCAATTGCGGCCACCCCTCGCTGCGCCAGCTGCTTCTGCACCTCCACCCCTTCCCTCCAGAGCGCTAGCTCGCTCGCGTGCCACTCCCACCTACCCCTGACCGCGGCTCCATACTATGAGCTGCTGTAGTGAATCAGCTGTTCGGGCCCGCCTCTACCCACGTCGACTGTAGTAATCCGACTATATGAATGAACGCTGCACCGCCGCCCACGTCTCTCTGCAAAATCAATGGAAAAATTGGCAAATTCATAGTCTGCCCGACTCTATTGCCAACGTCCATCTGGACGGCAATTGCAATTCTCTCCGCAATCCATTGAGATACCGAGAAGTCGTAGGCGTCGAACGCGTGGGCACACCAAATGAATGAACGCGCTGATAAAATTGATGAAACTGCTTGCATATGCCACCCTTGTTTATTTGTTTGTGTTTGGTGTAACAGTTGGCTTATAAAAAGAATCAATCGGGGGGTAACTTTTGCCCTCGGATGCTGGGCTCGCCCCTCGCAAGTAGTGATCCGCACGCCGATACATTCGCCATAATGGTGTACGAGATACGAATCAGACATTTGTTTTTCAGTTAGCTTCTTTGTTCCGCGCTTAACGTGTCGCATGCCATGATGCATCATGTAGGAGGGTTGAAGAATTTATTGTTGTGCAGATATAGACATCGGCGAAAGTCAATGGGATGCAGTGAAAGTGCGTGTGCGGTTCTGGTTTTATGCGGGTCAATAGTCTCGAATCTATGCGTCCGATTCGAATTTTGCGCCTTTTTAGCTCGCATCGGAACAGATCTCGATCGATGGCGAGAACGCAGATATTTAATTTGCATTGTCGTACACATGTATTATTCATACCATATGGTTTTTGTCATTTTTTTACTCGTGTATTTTCACGTAAACAGATTGGACCGCCCGTGACCCAGTCTGCAGAATGTCACGTGTATACTTTTACTGGCGAGATGAAATTTGTGCGATTGCTTCGGATGCCGTTTATTTTCGTATGAATATGATTTATCTAACAATTTCACATATTCATCTCGTTAATTGCCTCGGCTCGCTTATTCATGTCAAGATATTTATTATACACGCATTAACGTACGTAAAAAAAAAAATGAAAAATGCAGAAGGTAGCATAGCATACCGACAACAATGCGCGTCTGCGTTAGGTGTTAAGGTCCATATCATTGAGTCATCACCGTGAGGTCGTTGAATACTTTACTTGATGTAACTGGAAAGTAATATATGAGTCATTATAGAACAATTCGATGAAATAACTTTTTTATAATTTCTTCTGATTATTATTTTATATGCGTATGATTATTTTTTGCGCAGTATATATTTTTACAGATGATACTTCGACTTATTTATAAGTCGTCACCCTCATGTCTGAGGATCGCGATCAATCTTGACCCGGATACTCTTGATTATGGCTATCTAGCATTTTGCATCGCAGCTACTGCTGTAGAGCCCGTGGTGGTCTTCTGGGCCCTTGTATGTTTCTACGCCGTATGTGAAAATTGACTCGTTTTTTGGGTTTTTGGATATGCTCCTGTTTTCCTAAATAACTCTGACATTGCATTTTTAGCAATCCCAATTTGCCTTCTTATTTCTGACTCTCAGATAAGTAAAGATCAGAGATAGAGAAATTCTCTGGCCCTTTTCAGATCCGAAGATTAGCGGATCTGGAAAGCTGACAGCTTTTGTCGATTGTAACGGTTATTACTCCAATTTACTTCATTCAAAGCGATATAAATGTGCTGACATATGTCTAATACTACACTGACATAATATACTCTCGCATTCCAAAGAAATAAGAGAAATGTTATACCTTGTTATAAATCAGGGATACCAGCCTAGCCGTGTCGAACAACTCTTTTAATATAAATCCTACATTTGTCTAAAAATGTCTAATGAATAAACCTTTATTGTCCGTAACTGCGGACAAAAAAATTAAAACAACAATATTCGCCTCTATTGTGACGGCCAAGATGTTTTATTCTCGCTCGCATCCCGTACGATGTGCCAAGTGCGA
>JAGXCT010035423.1:0-85033 GCA_022495035.1 Philopotamus ludificatus | reverse complement strand
AAACGGAGACTCATATTATTGATTCAATATGAAAATTGGTTCTACATATGTATAATAATAAACTTACTAAAATGTCGAGAAAAAAATATTTATTGTTATGCAAATATATGTATATACCTATTATTTTGAATATATTATATTGTGACCGCTTTCGCGCCACTTTGGCCTAAAAATACAATACATTAATTAAACCACTGCATTATTCGGCATGGGGGTGAAACTTGAGCAAGGTCAGTGATTTTTCCGACCGCCTCCACACAATGTTTGGCACAATTCTCTAAAGAGACCCGATTTGTAGATATCACCGAAGACTGATGCTCCGGTCCGATCACGAACCGCTTAGTGGGGCATAGCGAGACGAGCGTCTCGGATGCAAATGGACTATGGCGAAATCCAGTAGGGTTGGGGGCGCGTGCTGAGGTACCTCCCTGGCCCTGAGCCCCGCACCCCCGGCTCCTTCCACGGGCCCCCAACCCCCGGCTTCTTGGGCTCCTTGGCCGCCTAGTCGGCCAGTCGGGCCGCCTACTCCGCGCAAGCGGCACACAACCCCTACCGTCGCGATATGGAAATTCGTGAATAGTACCAACAAAAAAAAAACTAAAATTCAGCACAAAGAGTCAAAAATTTAAATACGAGATACGCCATGCACGACCGATTAATCGAATTGCTGTGATTTATTTTATTATCGTTGTATTATGTTGTTTTCATTATGACGACCTCGAGGTAGCACAGTGATTTGCACAAGGATTTGACGCGTTTTATGGCAGATGTTAGTGTTGATGAGTGACTATGTCTACCTCCGGTGGGAAAAAGGGCACCGGGAAGGGTCCGCCCAAGAAGTCTGCTGCGGCGGCCGACGAGGACAAGGCCGCCGCGGCCGCCAAGGCAGCCGCAGAGAAAGAGCCCGAAGTAAAAGATGACGCTGCTTTAGGCAATGGCGACAAGAAGGATGCCGCCAAGGTCGACGCCGGCGACACAGTGCCAAAGCCCCAGAGCGCCGGGGCCAGCACCAGGGATGCGTCTCAGAAGATACTCGCTCTGGCGCAGAAAGGAGAATGGTCCGCCATCGAGCAGACGATCAAAAGTCTCGAGAAGCTGGTGTCATCCGGCGGAGAAGACGTCAACACGGTGCCGCTGGCTGGCGTCTTGGACGTGGTAAGATCACCTGTTGAAATATGTCATTTTTTCCCCCAGATTTAATCTGCAACAGGTCAACGCGAAGAATAACTTTTGACACCGATATGATTCGCACCTTCAATGTATAACACGTACTCGTATATACCGATCGCAGGGTATTGTATACCATTTTACACCACATGGAATATTCCAATACAATGCTAAACCATTAATTTCAACACCGCGCCGAATGAAACCAGCTTGCTAAATTAAATTACAGGGTATAAAGTAGCTAAACCAGCGATTCCAATTTTTTTTTGAATAAATGATTTTTCATTAGTAATTCATAGATATTCTCTGATATTTTCCGCGAAACGAGATAATACTATGAATCCAAAATTGGCAATGTTTATTATGTTAAATATTTCCATATTAATTCACGATTATGAATATATTTTGCATGCGAAATTTTATCGTATCTTTTCTTTCTGCTGCGAATATTTATTGCTTTAAAACGCTTTCTTCGATTCGTTGCGGGACTTTCCGACATTCGTGTCTAGATTGGTTTCACGAAAAAAAAATGAACACTAAGTGTGTCATCGGGATCAATTAAACAGTCTGCATGCTGGATACATGTTAATGGCTCCAAAAAATTGGCCGTAAAAGCGAATAAACACGCCAAAACGGGCGTGCTTCAGCGGCGCGACCGCTCCATTACGTCTAATCAAACAAATATTCGCCAGCTTATAACCATAGTAATTTACGACTTTGATTTTACGCACCGCAGAGTTGAGCAGACTCGGGTAATTGATTATGATAGCCGAAACGTTTTCGTGCCCTGGTACACGTGTTGTTCTGCCACGTGATGGCTCACGCTCGGGGGCAGATCGTACCAACTCCAAAGGCATCCCGCCCGACCCCCACGAGCCCCCAAACCCTTATACCGGCCCGCCGTTCTCCCGCCGCTGATTGCCAAACATAAACAGCGATTTTCACAATACGTTTGTGTCACCATAATGCTTTTATGGACAAATTTGGCGAATTATTTTTATTATGATGGCAGAAAATGGCATAAAAATCGTTTGTTTTAATGTTTCATCATTTTTTATGTACAACAATCTGATTTTTCTTTGCGAAAATTCCGATAACTAAATATAAATAATAACCCATATACACTTGGTTATCTCATCCCATTGTAATATATTGCGATAACGATATATCTCAATATGAATTGATGACATTTATATGATTATTTTCAAGTGAATTGATAATAATCTTATTTTTATTTTATGGTCCATATTAAGTTATTATTATGAAATTGAAGAGATTAATCCATTCTAAGGGCATTGAATACGCGTTGAATTAAATTCATATTTCAATATTTTTTGACATTGACGACGATCTTATTATTTTTATATTTATTAATCATGCGAATGTAATTTTGTGTATATATATTTTTATGGTAAAATTATGAAAAAAATCAGCAGTGGATTATATGTGCAGACGGCTTGTAATCAATTAAAGATAAAACAATTAAATCGTATAAACAATTGATGCCACTAACATCGAGAAACAAAAATCTTTGTTGACCCGCTTTTACGTAGATCTGATTTACCGACATTAATTTAATAATAATATTTATATTTGTAACACAACCCAATATATCGTTTCGAGGATATAATGATGTTTTTTGTTAAAATCCTTAGAATTTGCTAAGAATTAGCCACATACATAATCGTTATAAAAATTTCTAGAAACTTCAGATCATTACCCTTGATTTTTTTACGAATGAATCATGTTGCGAATGATTTTTAACTTCACGTTACACAATTCTTTACAAAAAAAATCATAACTCTTTTAATAATCAAGATATTGAGTCGAAAATTTGATTACTTACTTCAACATTTATTGGACAATTAATGGAAAATAATTTATATCTAAGGGGACAACAAACGTCTTTAGAATGTTGAATTTTGAATATTTATATAGAAGGATTGTGTCTGAAATTTTAATATCATTAACCGTTGGGTTACTGGGATAGGCCATAATTTTTAATATCCACAACAGTTGTTTTTATAACTCCAAATGTTGAGGATTGTCATAAATAAAAGAGAACAAATACGATATGACATCAGTAAGAATTTATTCATCAAAAATAAAACTAGGTATCCTACCGATAAGAAAATATTTGAAAAAACCAAATTTTATAATATATAGAGCAGATCAAAACGCATAGTATCGACCGGGGAAATAAAAGATTATAACAGTGCAATTAATAAATAAATAAATTCCTAAATGGTATTCATTTTGCAGTAAATATTAAACATTTAACAATTGTTGTTAAATCAAGTATCAAGTATCTTACCAAAAAAGATATTTGAAGAAACAAAACGTTTATAAAAGTTACAGTCCATCAAGCGCGTAGTGTCGGCTAGCGTGTGATATGCGCGCCCCGGACATACACAAAAACGCTTTTGACGTGAAATCTCCGATCCCCGTAGACAAAAAGTTAAAGTATTTTTTTATGTTAGTTCAAATCAGATCGATCA
Organism: Philopotamus ludificatus; assembly: GCA_022495035.1. NCBI lineage: Eukaryota > Metazoa > Arthropoda > Insecta > Trichoptera > Philopotamidae > Philopotamus > Philopotamus ludificatus. The sequence goes on along the minus strand of JAGXCT010035423.1, from coordinate 81,368 downwards.
GATTTGTATTGGATATATTTTATTTCTTCTGTCATTATATTATGATAATAAGTGATTTTTTACACCCCTCGAATCTATAGTAATATATTTAAAAGTTCTACTTTTTCTGCATTTTGGTTTCTCTTTAAAAAAAATGTTTATTATTTTGTCATGATAATAAATAAGGATCCACTTCTCATCATCAGAAATATTTATTCTTAGAAGTGATACGATTCCATGTTTGGAGAATGGATATGAAAAGATTGTTAATTTTTGCTGATGAAATTACGTCTAGATTAAATTCCTTGTCAATTTTTTTTCAGACTCACATATGCGATTCAGATATGTGTAATTCTATTCTGTAGGACTCATTCTTCTAGCATCTTTAGAATCTTTATCAAATCTTTATTTGTGTAAATAGCGCTTTGAGTTTTTCTGATATGCCATCCATCCATCGTAGTCAAATACATAAATACATCTTTATTTTTTTGATAATTTTATCTTGACATTAATTAAAATATAATTTTATTTGATAGGCTTTCCTGTTTTTGCATTATTCTTTTATATCATCAATGACCCTTGCTCTATAAATGTCGGAAATGGCAATCAATCATCGTATTGTTATAGTCTAAGATAAATCTAGTTATTTTTATTTTTACTCGTCCTACAGAATATATAAATAAAAACGAGATATTAATTAAAAATAAGTCAATACGCTCGAGTATTCAAAGATGGATTGCAAAATCACATTTGATGATCGTCCGATCGAATACTGATCGTGCAAAACAACCGATTCTAACTGGTTTTAAATGCAATATTAGAGATTTTAAAATTCGATAATATTTGCATATATGTTTTTGTACATATTCTTGAAATATACTTATCTTTAGATAATTAAGTATTCGTACAAATACGGGCGCAAGAGGCGCATAGCTTTGTTTGAATAGCACGAAACAAAAGCCGGACACATCCGGTCTGCGGCGGAAGCAGCCTTTTATTTTCGTACATACATGTCTATTCCTGCCATTTTTTGGGTCACCGCCGTGATTCATTGAGAAAGCCTTCATCTCTGAATGAGTCGGCGGTCGTTGGCGGCACGGCAGCCCCCGACCACATTTCATATGCGATATCTTTATCTTGATTTCCAAACCGGGCGATTGCCTATTGGGCCAAACATTCTGCACGCCATCGCATCGACATAACAATCCTCTGGCTTCGGGGCAGGGCTGTACCATTTTTTCGGGTCCCAAAAAGCCTCCAGCACTAATTTCGAAAAGGTACCCGCCGCTTTTCCAGAGGCAGAGCGCTCATTTCTTTTTATTACCGAAACCGCCCGCCTCCCTCCGGAGCGTACAGGGTGTTTCGTATCGACCCCGATGTATTTCGAATGTGTATATGCATACGGGAATCGGCGGCGCTGGATTCGCGTTGTCATTTTCCAGCTTTTCCGTGATAAGGTCACATAAAGGCAGCCGCGGAATGAGCGGCGGCTAGTACAAGTTTTTGAGGATCGCCCAAATTTGTACGACGGAACACAATGTCATTGATCAGTAGCTAGATAATGAATATACATGTATACGTCGGCATTTTCTAATTTTTATATTTTTGATGAATGCGAGTTCTATGACAGTTTATAGCGTGCATGGTGGAACAACACACGGACTGGCTGATAGCTAATATTTAACTTTTCGATAATAATGTGTATTCGTTGCTCTTCAAAATTGACTTACATATAATGTCAATGGTTATATCATTTTCAAATATTTAAAAAAAAATATCGATATATTATGAAAAATATGGAATTTTCCTTTTTCAGTCTTCGAGAAACTTCCGGTATGCTCACTTTTTGTACAGCGGCTCTTTCGAAGATTATGTCTTTATCTTCTTAACCTTTTCCACTCCACGGACCTGACGTATTGACCCAAAAAAATATTTTGCAACCACGACTTGAACCAAGTTTTTTTTTATTTAATTAAAAAAAATAATGTCTTTTTTTGAATCGGATATCAGATCAAACCATATAGATGCTTCTAATTAATTTTCCCAATGAGTATCTCTTTTAATCAATTTGTAATAAAAATATAATGAGAGTGACTCATAGATTCGACTAAAAGTGGAATAAAAAAATCACATAGGGGGAATACGGAGGCTCGTGAGCCATAATGATGTGGATTTTAGCCAAAAAATCTTTCCACCTTTCCAATTTAATTTCCTTTGAAAACATTTCAATCAAATATAGCTTTTAATGACAGGATACGTCAGGAACAAGTGTATCAATAAGACTAAAAAATGACAATCGTATTAAAATAGTCTGCGAATATAAAATCCAATTATTTTTTGATCAAACCTTGTATATTAAAATAGGTCACATAGAGGTCCACAAAGCAAATTCGATTATATTTTTAAAGTCTTATAAAAATGAATTATTTTCCAATACTTAAAACAAATAAAACTAATGAGAAAGTATTATATTTTTTTAAAAAAACATAATTGGAGAATATGTAACATTTTTTTTTAAATTTAAATATGTCCAATCTTTAATATCCAATCTATTTTTAGTATATATTTTAAAACACGTTTATTGGAATAAAAATTATATATACGATCGCATATTAATGGATGTTTGTAAAGAATTAAAGGACACTTTTCAGCAATCAATTGCACAAAACCTTTTCATCAATTAATCTTTGATGAAGCTCTTTCTTTTTTTAATGTTCCATTGGTGTATAATGTTTTTTCAAGTTAGGTGTGTTTTAAGTTTTACGTTTTAAATAAGTGTAATTGATAATAATTTTAAAGATACGGGGAAATGAGTGCCTCACATTCACATTTTCTCTTAGCCAGTGACATAATGATTTCCAGAATTCATAGATTTTCGCAGGAAAGTTAACATTTCCGAGTACTAACATAGCTCAGTCACGGTTAACTTACATTATTATAACAAATTGTATGTTACCTATAAACCATGACATTTTGGGAACAAGAGTTTAAATAAATAAATTAATAAAAACGGATTCCATTCGATTTTGTAAAAAAATACATATCTTTGTTTATTCAATATTTATATATTAATAAAAATGTTTTCATTTGAATTCGTGAAAAATGCAATAATAAGTTTTTTTTATAATGATAGTTTTGCATACGCATACGCTTGACTATTATTTATGGTTTTGAAAATTCAGAACAAATACAATTCGCACGATTATGAAAATATTGTGACTGAACAAAAAAAAATCACTCAATATTTTCAGCAATGAAATACCCCTTACAAGTCCACCGTAAACGGATGCGTTCAGTATTCAATCACTAAATGATAACAAATGCTAAAAGCGGATAAAATGATGTATACATATTTTTATATTGTTTCGAAAAGATTTTTATTTTTTTAATCTAAATAACACTCGTGTTGGTCTCATTAAATATATTTTAGATAAAAATAATTACTCTCAAAATAATGTCAACATATATTATTTATAAATTAATTAAAATGACCTTAGCTATTAATTGCATTGCATTAATATTAATAAAATATTCATTAAATCAAATAATTAATTCCATTTTAATAAATCACAGGCCTCAAAAATCTAGAAACGTTCCGTCGCGATCAATTTTTCGGAAAAACATAAACCGCTCATCAAGAGTAAGCGTTCGACCAGCAAAAACTAGGAAAATCGGCCCAATTTTCTGCGAAAAACTTTTTGATGATTCATGGCGGGCTCGCCGCTAACATGACTGGGGTCTAGCGATTTGCGTTCGGATAAGGGCGCGAATTAGAATATTCTCGAGAGCCGTGTGTAACAAATGAAGTTCTTTATGCGTTGTTGATATAATACGACGCGGTGAAAATGACGCGATTTTTCCAACGAAATTTGCACTCAGTTACCGTAGGTCGTTACCATAATTTCTTGGATTCCATTGTTGTGTTCGTGCATGATAGATTGCCGGTTGGGGCAGGGATAGTTAATAGTTTCACGTGAAGCCGTAATTAATTTGGAGATTGATGACTTGGCGTAATAATCTTGATGTTGATACTAGTTAATGTGCAAGTCGTTAAGGTGGGAATCCACCGAAGGACTCAATAATTCTAGATGTATGTAATTGAGCAGACTTCAGCTTAAAATCTGCAATTCAGACTCTGATTAAGCATGTTTTATTTAATTTATTTAATTGGCCTATTAACCCTGACGCGGGTCTTTGCCACCTGAAGGACACCTCCGTTTCAACCATGATTGTGACGGACGTTCTCCAGGTTATCTTGGCTCTTCTAATACGGATCAGGTCGCCAGCCATAAGCCCGGGAAACCGAGCTATCACGCGTGGATTGTAACAATAATAATCAGACGAGGTTGGGCCAATTCGTATTTAATTTACGGTCTGATCGGGTGCTACGGGCACTTCCGGTAGCACACACGTCATTTAATTGGCCTGGATAGCGGCCTGGCTCCTCATAGCTCCATAGAATCCACGAAACCAAAGTCTGATACCGGCACGAGACAACACTCGACTCATGATTAAGCATAACCAGATTTAATTCTGGATTTTCAGCAATATCGCAAACAAAAACAGCTACGTCAGAAGGAGTACATCCGATGTATAAAAAAAAGCCGTTCAAGGAAAAACGAGCACGTTACGCTTTTCGAGCGAAAAAGAGTCATTCTGTCAGTCAGCTGTATCCAAACTACCCTAATCTATCCAATCCCAGTTTCCGCCCTCTCCACTGTCCGCAATGCAGGTATCATGATCGAAAGGAAGAGCCAAATTTCTTCATCCCTTCAATCAATTTTAAATCAGTCACCATACATGTCAGGAGAAGTAACGGTATCCGCTCGCGTCCTATAAAATAGGGCAACCAAGAATCAAACGGTAGAGAGGATCGGAGCTTCACTTTGAGCTGAAGGTATGCTGGATTCTGTCATAAAGTCTTATGCAGACTGGAGCCCAGCCCGTAGGTACATAATTCTTTATTTATCAACCATACACTTTCAACTACAAGTATTTACCATATCTGCATTAGAAATAATTAAAAACTATAATATTACAAAAGTATTATAAATACTAACAAAATATGGCTGAGGATTTCCTGTAGGGTCCGCCTTATGGTGAGTCTAATTGTAGACTACCTCTGACTAGCCATCGTGGCAAGCATCGCATCTAAATACCCCATGAAAATACAGGCGACATACATCTTAGAAGGCAAGGGTAATATGTTAAGGGAGGAAAATCTCGCTCCGACCTGGCTGGTGTAAATCACAAAATCCCTGTAAGCAGGGATGGAGGAGACAAGGTCCTGATGAGAGACGGGGCAAGGGGACCGCCTCACTACATTGAGCATAGTCTCTTTTTCATAAGAAAACTCCGGACATTCTCAAAGAATGTGTTCCGATGATTCATTGGAGTCACAAAACTTGCAAGTCGGGTCATCCCTGAGGCCCAGACGATGAAGATTGGCGTTTAAGGAGCCATGTCCCGTGACAAACTGAGACATGTAATGGTCAGGAATAAACCAATGCAGCTTAACTCGAGCTAGTGCGTTGGGGAAGAACCGGAAACCGCGCCAAGCCCTACAACATATCGAACATCTTCGACCTCAGTGGATATCGCATCATCGCCACACGCTGACTATCCCTTGGGAACATCCACGTCAGCAGGCATTGGATCGCCACCCAAGTCAATTATCAATTTGGAGTCAGATTATTCATCCGTTGGATTACAACGTTGTAAATTATTGATTCGATTGGGAGAAATATAATGCATCGATAATTCTTTCGCGTCGGAAGAAATTGTTAAGTTATTTATATGCTTATCTAAATCGCAGACACGAAACAAAGTGTTGCAATAAAGTTCTATAAATCGCTACAATTACACGGGTGTGGGAGGGCACTGAAAATAGCGAACAAGTGGAACGTTGACCGTAGTCCCTTGGCATCGTTACTTCCAAGTTCTTATGCACACGTAGGCGCTGGGTTATTATATTATTTTGAGTGGGCTCTGCAAGGGAATGTGAGTCATAGACCGCCGAGCCCTAAAGACCACGAATCGGTGCCACGGCTCCGACGACCCCTGGCCACCCCGCAAAAAACCGCGGTGAAGGTTGAGAATTTAATAAGCGAAGGTTAACTAGGTGCTTTCAAATTATTTTTATAATTGTCGCATTTCTTTTTTATTGAAGCAATGAACGAAAATATCCACGGGGGTGTTCCGAGCGGGCCCAAAAAACTTTCCTTATCTTGACCGTGAGCGGAGTTGGCGTCGCGGCGACCTTCAATTTTCGCAAAACTGCTGAAAAAATAGTTCTGTCTTCGTGAAGATTTTTGATAATTTTAATAGGATTTGGGCGACATTGAAATTAAATTTATTATGTGCGATTTTGGTTCTGTGTAAATATATATGTCGATGGGAGAGGGTAGAAAAATCTATAGTGAACGCAGTATGTCATGGCACTGATTGAAGGTCTAGATCAGTACTTCTCAAACTCGCGATTTTATTCTGCTTTAAACCGTGAGAATTTCCATAGAATCTATATGTTAAAAATTAAGCTAATTAAATATTTTTTTTTAATCAAAGAGAGCTTTTTTCTTTTAATAAATTGTCAAACTTAAATGCATCAGTAATGGTTTATTGATGCATTTAATTACTGATACAAAAGCTGTATCATTATTTTCATTGAATACTAAAAATTTACTTAAAGAAGAGCATTGTAGTATATTCAATGGTTTAGAAATACAAATGTGTTAAAAAATAAATACCATTGAATAATAATTAAGTTTATAAACAAATGTTGCTAAACATATGTCAAAGTAAAGAATCATTCAATAATGCCAATTTCTATAAACTGTGCGCTGGAGTGGGTAGATTCGCCACAATTTTTATTTCTCGTGGAGAATGTTATAAAAAATATTTTTTGAGCGTTTTAATTGTTCGTTTAACCGCCGCCGTGTCCACAGTCTGCGGTGAGACATCGCTGGGTGTGCTTGTCATTTACGCTTCATATCGATTAGTAGAAAAATCTCAAATATCTACCAAATTTTGAAGCATATCATGAATAACTATTTTTATTAGAATAATCATTTTTTTAATTAAAAAAACTTGACTTGAGATGCTTGGGGTCTATTTTCCATAATAAATCAACATCCGAAGGGATGACGGGGTTAATTTCGAGCCGCTGGGACGGATGGGTTAATATTTTTTTTTGCAAAAGATCCAAAAATACTGTATTTTATGTTTGCAGGCGACTTATGATCAATAAAAATATTGAAGAAGCGTTAAAAAAAGTGAATGTATGAATGTGAATATCACAAGGGTGTAGTATTTTAGTAGAAAGAAGTACTGTTTCAGTGTTTCCTAGTAGAAATATTAGCTTGATACAATTTTCAATAGCTCTAATTAAAAATTGATGTGACCGGTCCACCGGAGTCTGACCACTCAGACGATAGCTCTGACCGGTGCATCCTTGTATAGTCGGTACAGCTCCTCGTTGCTTCGGATACACCCTTCCCCATCGTCGAATACGCCTCCAAATATTCGTCTCAGAATTCTCCTCTCCAGGATATGCCGTTGTCGCTCATTTTGATTTGTTAAGCCCCAAATTCAGATCCGTATGTAGCACCCGATCATATCGTGAATTAAATACGAATTGGTCCTAACCTCGTCTGATTATTATTGTTACAATCCGCGCTGTTGACAGATCAGCTCCCGGGCTTATGACTAGCAACGTATTCGAAGAGCCCAGTTAACCTGGAGGACGACCATCACAGTCCTGACATCATGACTGAGACGGAGGTGTCCTCCAGGTGGCAAAGACCTGCACCAGGGTTATAAGGCCACTGTAATGTTATGATGGGCCTGATGAGATTCATGTAGGGCTGGAGTCTTTTGGCTTTGAGTGTATTAATATTAAACAAATATATTGCGCCACAATATATGTATGTATATTCTATCATAGACGTATTTATATAATTTTGATAATGCTGTAAAAAATGCTAGAGCATAAATATTTATTTTTAGAATATATAATTACTTTCTGATATATTCCCATTAAATTAATTAAAAACTATAGATTCGTGCATCGACTAGAAACATAGTATTACATATTTTTAGATACTGATTTAGTAAAACCTGATTCATTTCAATTTATATGATTCAAGTGGTTTTATATTTCACAGATAAACATGATAAATAAATGGGATTATATTTAAAAAAAATATATCATGGTGATTACTATCGAAATGGCATGATTAGTGGACGAAAATATTTTTAAGCTAGAAATTTATCAAAAAGATTATTATATGTAGGTTAAATCTGACACAAGAAAATCAGCGTCATACAATGCGTTAGTATTTGTGATAACGACTCGGAAAACGCGGGTCGATTTTCATACCACAAAATTACAGCTGTGTTTTTGTTTAAACCCCAGATTGCCGTGTCTGTTGAATAAAAGTCCAAATTGTTTACGGGTAGACAAAAAGTTTTCCACCCCCCTAGTATAAATTAGTTCGAGGGTCATATCCGAATGCGTAGAACCCAATTATGAGATCGTTAAATCTTATCAGACATTCCCACAACACTTGAGTTGGGGTGGCCGGGCAATTAAAATGCGGCAACCTTGACCTGGTTACAGCGTCCACTTGGTCACCACCGTGGTGTGGAGACCTGGTAGTTGGCGAACGTCTCGGCCACGTGCTTCGAGGGGGGCTTGCGTAAACAAAACTTTCGCGTGATTGATGCCATGTTTCAACTGCGTTACAAGCGCTGAAACATGTTGAGGTCTGGGGCTGGAGGGTGGCATCGAATTAAGATTCCTCGACTAGAGTGGAACAATTATGAAATGCCCTTCGAATGGAAGTGAAAACGCATGTATGTTAGTAACTATTGATCAGTTTTAAATAATGGTTATGATACTTGACGATTTTTATAATAACATTAAATAAAAAACCAATAAAAACTATCGAAAAAAAACAAAGAACAACAATCAGGCTTTTAAAACGTATAGTCAGTATTTTTAAAAGAATGCTTATTTAAAAATGAATCATAAATAATTTATGATAATATATTTATTTAACCGATCCGTCACGGCGGCCCTAAACCAACCGCGTCGTCCGAAGGGGTTCTATTTATAAGGAAAAATAGAGTCCCAGCATTTCAAGTCAAGATATTCATGAATTTTTTGTTATTTTTTTTTTAAGTAATCAATTGACGTATGTATGAGAATCGCATTCGGCGATGATCCCGCCGCAGACAGAGGACACGCCACCGGTAGACCGACCGCCAAATACGTGTCACTAGTATACGTTTTACTCGCACTTGGAAAATCGTACCGGATGCGAGCGAGAAAAAACATCGCATATACAGAAGCAAATATTGTTGTTTTTATTTTTTTTCGCAATTGCGGGCAATAAAGATTATTGATGATTTATAATATTTATTGTTTAGACATTTTTAGACAAATAAAAATGTTTGTGACATGTAGGATTCATATTAAAACAGTTATTCGAGAAAAATCAAAAACTTAGGGTCCCAAATAGACCCACCCCATCGGCATGGCTAGGTTAAGCACTTACAATTCAAGACACGTTAGGCGTTATCTACTGCATAAATATAATATGTTGGAATTATCTTTGAATTCGCAGACGTAAACATAATAGTTATGTTTGTCTGACGAAAAATTATTAAATTTAATAATAATATATTTCACAAAAAAATGGTTTGGTATATTTAACCACTTCATGCGCGAATTATTTTTGCCAAAACGTTCCAAAAAAATGTATTTTTTTTGTTTTTAATTTGAAGCATATGATTATATTAAAAACATAAAAATGTTTTGCATGTAAAGTCGTAAAATGTTTTAAAAAATCTATTATCAGGCTATAGCAAAGTAAGAATGGAATTGGAATAAAATAAGCTAGAGAGTGACCCTATCATAATTGACGAGAAGATACAATAACAAAACTGTGATTTATTTAAACGCGCATTTGGCTTCACACGAATATGCGTGAGCGCGGAAATTGGAACGCTTCTACTTGACGCGTATACGAGTCAACGCGCATAAAGTGGTTAATAGAATTTTTTTGCGTTATTTAGGTATATACATAGAAAATAGTTTCAGTGACATCTTTTGTCGCATAATAGAGAGAGATATAAACGCAATTGATGAGAAATACCCACACGAGATCTTCTATTTCATTTACAGTATTAACTTAGACAATAAAAAACGCTTGAATATCACAAAAAATGACCAATGATCACGAAGAATGATTAAACCGACAATTATATCTATATGTCAACTTAAAATAACTAAATAAACAAACGAAAGAAGTAATATTAACGCGCCAATAAAGAACAAGGGGCTGAAAAATTAATTAAATTTTGTCTGGGAACAACTTATAATATTGAGATAATTCTGTCAAATTCTAGCAATAAAAATCTACACAGTCCAAAATAATTGCATTAATATAACCCTCATATGTGTATAATTCTCTTATTACACAAAGACAACCAAGTTTGTTGATGATGCAATAAAATACTTTCGTAATCTGTTAAGGTGACATTTAAACGTGGCAATAGTTCAAATATAATTATTCGCAATATATAGTAATTAATATAAGCGATAAAACGATAAACAATACATATACTATAATCCGACTATTATTTTGTGTTACAATATTGTTTATTTTATTACCATAACAGTCCACAGCATGACCATATACAATAATTTATCAAAGACGCCGTATTATCTCTGGTACTTTATTTTTATCGCCCAAAAAAATAATACGGTGATTGATTCGGCTAGTGTTGTCATCGCAAACAGTTGACCTCAAATTTTGGATTCAAAAATGAAAACACACTCAATCTCTGATACGAGGGTAGATGACCCCAGTCGAACGAAAGATAATATGTTAATTTGATTTTCACGATGACGCTCACCTTGACCCGTTGATTTTATCAGTTTGCGCGCATTTTACTATGTACGACTATTTATTTTGGTTAATTTGCTTTAATGCTGATAATAATGATTTATGTGTTCGTCCTAAATCAGAAGCGGTGCCGTTATTCTTTCGCTATAAATAATTGGCAATAGATCAATCGATCTATTCCGTGGTATTATGGGGCAATACAGGAAATTAAAATTTTACCACAACCCATCAATTTATCCTTAATTGCACTGGTGAATAATCAACGTCGGCTTTCGACCTAGTTGGTCATGCAAAGTGTTGAAATAAAAATAAAAAAATAAATAAATTGATGAGGGTAATACACGAGATTCATCCATATATCCTGTAATTTGGTTTATAAACATTTTCCCTAATGAAAATTTCTTATTTCGCATTTATTTACTGAAAAAGATTCACATTTCACATTCCCGGGAAATTTTTACTTATGCATAAATAGAAAATGTAATTACACACAAAACATCATCGCTGTGATTCCTCAGTCTCCATATTCGCAGGACATGACTCTCTGCGATTTCTCCCAATTCTCAAAGAACGAAATACTGAAAATTTTGTTCCATAAGTACTTCTAAAATTAATGTAAAAATCAATCATATACCTGATGGGGATTATTTTAAATGTGACAACATTATTATATCATATGGTTCAATGAAACGTCGTGTTATACAAAATTAGTATATATGATTCAATAATTGATCCATCATGGCGGCTCGAAACCAACCGCTTCGTCCGAAGGGGTTCTGTTTATAATGAAAAATAGACCCCAAGAATTTCAAATCAAGATATTAATGAAATCTTCATCAATATATTGATTTCTTTTTTATTTAAATGATTATTTTAAGAATAAAAATAGTTATTGATACGCAGACTGCGCCAAGTTCTCGCGGCACGTGTTAGTAGTATACGTTTCACTCGCACTTGGCACATCGTACCGGATGCAAGAGGAAACATATATTATTAATAATATTTTGTTTAATAACAGTTTGTGACGTGTAGCATTTGCATATTTATTATCATTATCACTTATAATCAGTGGGGCCTTATACACTTAAAAGCTGCAGCACCCTCAGACAAATGTAAAGAAAAATATTTTTTTACATATTAATATTATTTATCTTTATTATTATTATTGTAAATATTTTTTAGTAATTTCACATCATCTTAATTTTTATATTTTTAAATGAAATTTAAATTTTTAATCTCTCGCAGCACCTCCAAATATTTTATCCACGAGCCGCGACCTTTAGTCAATCTGCAGTGACTTTAAAGATTAATTCCAAAAGAACAGTAAAATCGCCCTGGAAGATCGTCTTTTAAAAAGGTTTTCCTCAACCGAACAATTTAAAACTGCATTGGATATAAGAACAGAATTCATCGGAGGTGAAGGAACCGAAGTAAGTTTTGAAACGGTACGAAGAAGACTCAGGGGAAATGATTTTATGACAAGACCACTTCTTCTGAAACAAATGCACTCTAAAATACTCTAGTGGATAAAAATTGTAAAATTTACTTGAGTGGATTTCAATCCTTGGGACTGATTTGTATACTCATTTAGTATCACAATACTGAGGAGAAGAAGTTTTCAAGAAGAAACAATCTAAGGTTGATTTGATTGGACAATAAAACGATAAATTTTCTATTGCCCTAAAATGTAAATCAGCTTGTACAGACTAAAATTAGCTGAAAAATATCCAATAGTTCCTTGGAATTCAGAAATTATTCACGAAATTTAACTTTTAATGTATACGAGATAAAACATTTTCAGAAACCAAATGAATTTGGAACGACTGCTTCTGAATTTAAAAAAGCAAAGAATCATCTAAACAATCTTCTCGGCTCAAATGCATCCGAAGAATTAAAATTGAACACATTAGTCGATCAGAAAATCCTAGTGCCGTGAAAAGTTATTCTAAAAACAATTTTCCAGTTTAATGGCGAAGTAACCGTAAGACTGGTTTAAAACTTGGAAGGATAAATATTGCAAGGATATTAGAGTTGAACCTCGAACTCTTGAGGTGTTAGACAATGTGCCGTGTCTCTGACACTTTTTGCACTGATTTTCTTGTTGAATTAGCTGCATTGAAAGCTCTTTATTTAAGACAAACGATGCGCAAACTCATCGTTATGGCCAAAAGTGTTCGGGTAAATAGAGCCCATTTTACTCTCGATCTAATAATTTTGTCTGTCCTTCTCATAACTCATACGTATTAAAAAAATAAACAAATTTAATTAAATTGTAATTTTTTGCTGTCACCTCAGCACAGTGATATTCAGATAAATATTTTAGCCATTTCCGGAGACATCGAAGGTGTTGATGTAGTTGATTTTCAGATAGAACGCGGGTTAAACGAGGGTTACCTGTACTTGCTTTTACTAAAATATCGTTATACACGAATATATTACAATTCATTGACCCCGTTATATAGAAAATCTAAAAAAAAATATTTTTGAGAAAATACAATTAACGTGTATATTTTTTACAAACCTCGTATATTATGATCATTACATCAGAGTCAATACTACGTAAATAATTTCGCTATCATTACAGATAATTGTCTTATCATATTTTCGAAATTAATAAATCATACAAAATTCACAAAGATTACGTTATTACAATAATAATAAAATTAAAAATAGCTTTGACACATATTATAATGAGTATTAAACAACGAAAAAAATATTTATCTGTAAAACGACACGTGCAAAAATATATCATGTTTTTTTATTATAATTAGTACGAGTTGTGATAATTGTATTATTTTTATACGCGCGTAATTGTTCTAAACGAGATCTATGGACTTAGCACCGGCCTAAATAATTTCTCTACCAGTAATTATCGGCTCAGATTTGGCATAGCGATTACTCTGTAGCGCTAAAGCCTTCAATCTTGATTGTTCCGTTTTGGTTTCGACATTTGTTCCACATTTTCAGCCAAATAATTTACGGTTACGGTTTGAGAATAGGCGAAATTTTCGCCCGAATCAATAATCGCATGATTTATAATTTCACACTAAATTTTATAAAGTTAGTACCCGTTGCGTTTCGAGATTACGATGAAATTCAGCTGAAACTCTCACTTGAGATTGGTTAATGCGTTTGGTATTTGATCTGTAGGTCATTTATCTCATTCACTTCACAAGAGAATGCGTAAACAAAAATAAACATTATTAGAAATGTGAAATTTACTATAAAACAAACAAAATAATCAATATTTATAACAAGAATGACGAATTATTTTATTTTCCCAGAATATTTTTTGCAATGATAAGCATTTTATTTGAAATTCGCATACGCCTAGGCTAATCAATCAAGTAATTGCAATTTTCTTTTCAAATTGGAAAGGTAATCGTATAATGGAACGATCCGTATTATAAAAGATTGGTTTTGCGAAAAAATACATGATATATCGACATAATGAACGGATGAGGGGAGGTCGTTTCCGGAAATTTTTAATTTTGCTAAAAGCTCAAAAATCCCCGATAGCGATTCTCATGTTGTTTGAGTTATTTCTGGCATCGCATTATTTGCAGAGGGCCGGTACACCCATTTGATTACCTTGCACCACGATTAATCGACCTGAGAGTCGAGTCTACTGTACCGGCGTGGAAGCATATGAAGCATTTTGCTGCAACACTTGGAAGCATTCCAGGAAGGTAGCAGGAGGGCGAGGCAATGGCTCTGGTTAAACGCGATGCTGAAAAAATAAACAAATTTATTAGTTCCATTTCCGTGTTGTCGAGGTTAAGTACGTGCAAAATTAAGCACCTATAATATTTTTATTTTTGTAGACGAAGTAAAATAAAATATTTGCCAAACCTTCAACTTGCCGGAAAAACTTAACTCGAATAAAATAATAAAATAAATAATAACGCAGGAAGCGCTATAGAAGATTTTACTGTATACGTAAATTGTATTTACAATTAAATAATATAAGAAAATATATTTTTAATGAAGCATAAGTCAGAATTTATATTGAGGAATAAAAAAAGATTAAAAAAAACTGTTTTACACATGAAGACTTGAATTGAACTTTGAAACTCAAGGGATTGCAGAGGAAATTATTTATTATTAAATTAATTCTTAACGGTTCTCTTAACCATTCCGTGTGCCAGACGTACTGGCTCAAAGATTTTTAGCAAAACACTTTTTTTCTATTTATTTAAAAAAAATATGTCTTCTATTAAATAGTATATCAGATTAAACCCAATGGATGTTTTTAATCATTTTTAATTAATTTTAATTAATGACCAGAGTGGAAAGATAACACGAATTTCCCCTATTTTTTTTTGTACGTACGTATTTTTCTATATCATATATAAATTACTCTAATGATACATGTATGATTCTCTTTTTATTCGATTCTTAAATATAATGACTCAATATGTACAAACTAACAATTATTTTACTACATTTTGATTACTAATTAACCCCTTGTGTGATTTGCCCGAATACAACTCGGGTAGGTATTTTGCTGACACAGTGATTTGCTCGAACTGGATTCGGGCACATCGTACACGAAACTTTTTATAGTGATTTGCCCGAATCCAGCTCGGGTCATTCCCTCACCAGTCTAGAGAACGCATCGTGCGCGTTGTGTGACATGTATCGTAATTTGATCTTTCGAGTACAATTACCCACTTTTTTCCAAGAGGTTGACCACAGAAGTGGTTAAGAAAGAAAGAAGATTTGAATATATTTTAAAGTTAATTTATAATTAAAAATATATTTAATAAATAAATTATTAAATGAAATATAGAATATCATAAAAATACAGTCAACCTTTCTATAGCGCTCCCTTCTATAGAGCGGTGTGTGTGTTAGTCCCTTCTATAGTTCTTCCTTCAAGATCGCCGCTTACTACAAAACGATAAATTTCCATGGTCAAATTGCATATTTCATAAATATGTAACATTATACATAGTCGCTCGAAATAAAGGTTGTGATTAAACTAAAAATAGTACAAGGTCATTAAAAAGATGTGAATGGAAAAAAAATGATGTATCGTTAAATTTTCAAAATACAATTAAAAAATACCAAACCCCATTTTTTTATGGGTGCCTAGGTTTCTATAAGGTGGGTTTTTATTACGTGATCCTTATTTCAACGCTATAGAAGGGTTGACTGTATGTTTATAAAGAAGCATTTTTTTACCTGTGGATAAATTTAGATTTATTTTGAGAAATTGTGATTTGATAAATATTTATTACAGAATCTTACAACAATATGTAACTATGTAGACTTGTATATTCATTCTTCTTTAGTCGACACCATTATATCTGAGAATCGCGACTATTCTTGATCGTAATCTTCTTGATTTTGTCTCGCCAGGATTCCCTGGATTCTGCATCCCGCATCGAATAGGGATGGTTAAAATTGGATTTCAAAACTATCGAAAATTTGGAAAAACGGGGATTTCCACAAATACAAAAAAACTTTTAGTGCAGAGCCTAGTATTCCCAGTTTTTAATTACGGCGTAGAAACCTGGACCATAAAGGTGAATATGAAAAAGAAAATTGATGCCTTTGAAAAGTGGCGCTGGCGAGATCTGCTGAGAACACCAAGGACCAATAAACGCACAAACGTGTCTATCCTAAAAGAAGTGGGGACGACAAAGAGTCCGACTTTCTATCATATATCTCATAAGAATTTTTCGATACTTTAGACATCTCGCTAGAAGACACGATAGCCTGGAGAAGCTCGACGGGTATTGGACGGATGCGGGCTGATAGCGAGGGGGGAGGGGGTGCTACTTGCTGCAGTAATACTGACTCGCTGTAGCGCAGTCAGTAAATACGAGCGAAATATACTCTTTTAATTGTTGATATTCTACAGAACACCCAAATATTTTACCCACGAGGCGCCACTGGATATATATACGTATTAGTTTATCAAAAAATACTTTATATTAGTTACAATCTTATTTCGTTTTTCGGAAAAAAGGTAGACAAGGATTTATTTTGGGAGACAAAATTTATCTTTGTAAATATTAGGATTAGGATTATATGGAGAGAAGTTTAAGGTAGAGATTTCTTTATATTAGCAAATTTAAAGAGAGATTTATATAAAATATTGTCAATTACTATGAGTAAATTATAGCTGACTTACTCCATAGCAATAATAGGAGTTTAAGATTCTTTCGGACGTATTAATATTTCATATTAAATGAAATATAAAGTAAATAATACTTTTTTATTGATAATATTGTTTTTTTAAGTAAAAATATCGTTGATATGTAATAATGCTCAATTTTTATACTGTTTATTATTGTTTTTATTGGCAATTTTTCTTATGTAAGCTAAAAATTTCCGGTATTAGATTCATTTTGATTGGTGATTATTCTCAAATGGAGCGGATATATCGTGTTCACGTTGCAGGGGTGTGTATATCGGTAATTTATTAAAGAAATTATGAAAGTAAGCCCACATCATCATTATTCAAAGATGGCGAAATTATAGGGCGTATCGCAAAAAGTTACTGGCGTAACCGGCGAGGCGTATCGCGGTCAACAGGTGAAAAACTGACGTTTCTGCGATAAACCAAATCGAAACAACAAAAAAAAACAAATTAATTATACCGCGTCGATTATTATAAAGAAATATTAATTCGTCAGCAAAACATATGAATAATATATAAAAAAAAATATTTTTTTATTAATTAACAACAACGTCAATTACGTCATATTTTTTAATTGCGATTATTAATAGCGCGTGTTTTTGGTCATAAAATCAAGATTGCCGAGCATTATAAAATGTATGTACTTAACAATTTAATTTGTAATAATGTCCAAGTACGTGTATTTAAATCGGGATTATCTTTATCTTTTTTTGTTAAATAAATAAGGGTTGCCATTTTTGGCGTCGAATTATTTATTATGTACATTGCTCTTATTTTATTATAATATGGGCGATGCAAGCAATATGGATTTTTCTGGAGAATGTGGGCCAAATTTCTTACACGCTTCTCCGTGGCCGGAAGTGTGGTGTGGAGGGCGCGTGACCCACGCCCCGATAAGGGGCGAGCGGGCCGCGGGGGGGACCTGGCACACTTAGGGGCTCAGCCCCCCGTCGGCCTTGAAGCGTAAATGCCCCCCGCCAACGGCCGTTTAAAACTGAACGCTCTTCGAACCAAAAAACAAAAAAACCACTACATACATTCGCTATTAACAAGCTTTAACGATGTGCCTATTTCCAACTTGGGGTGGTTTTAAAAATAAGCAACGCACAATGTGCCCAAACTCTAAATATAACCTGATTTATAATATATGCATTACATTTATTAAAATATTAAGATGATCACCCTAAATATTTTAATAACAATAATCTAGGATAAGTTCACATAGCTAAGGATTAAATTGAATAATAATTATCATACAATATTAATAACGCATTTAACTTTATTACACGTATGCTGATGATATAATGTGTACAAAGATCATAGCCATTGAGGTTATCTAGAATATATTTATTGCAATCATAATCTAAATCTTAATTATTTAATATGAATGTTACACGCATTCAGATTTAAAATGATTTGTGACACAGAATTAACTTTAAGAGAGTTTTGGAAAGATTATTTTAAAATACTATGATGTGTATATAACAATCTGATTGACATGAATCGAAAGTCGTAAAAAAATATTATTACTTTCGTCTGCTTTGTTTCATGAATTGCCATTATAAAAGATATTCATGCAAAGTACAAACGTAGTTCTCGAGTTTTGACAAGAAAAACTTTTTCTACAAAATAATTTGATTTAATAAAATGTTGTAACCACATTGCATTGTGAATTTATTTATTACTGAAGTAAAATCATATTAATAGCTTTTAAAATATTTTAATTCTTACTTTGCACCTAGCTATACATCACAAATATGGAGATCTTTGTCCTAATGTTAAACTTCCAACTCCTTGGGCCAATCGTGTTGACTTCGGAATGGATATATGGTTAAATCGGATATTAGATCAAACCCTATTGATGCTTATTATTAATTACTCTTTATTAAGGTAAACTTTCAAAGAGTTTTAGAAAAAACACTTTTCTCTCTGAGGAGTTCTTTCCCATGATGAAAGGATTGCTATTGCGCGACAGGGCTAATAATCACTTGCGACCGGCTACTTGAGACTCATTTTGGGCAGATGTGCATATGTATGCCTGTGTAAATCTATATAGGTGTGTGTGCATGGTCGCTCGCTACTTGTCATTCGTGACTGGTTAAAAGCAGATAACGCCTTAGAGAAGAGAACAAACGAATACCGAGACAAACCCCCTCCTACTTGCCTGGACACAGTCGAGAGGTGCACAGTGCATGGTCGCTCGCTACTTGTCATCCGTGACTGGTTAAAAGCAGATAACGCCTTAGAGAAGAGAACAAACGAATACCGAGACAAACCCCCTCCTACTTGCCTGGACACAGTCGAGAGGGTAAAATCCGATACTAACATGGTAGAAGATGTACGTCCAATGCCAGCAATGGCCAAGAGAGGTAAACTCTTTACAAAAAACCGCATACCAAGACGTCTCGGGTCCCCGCGGTATGGACACGATAGGGGAGCCCTCACGTCACGTGTGAAACTCAGGTTCCTTTGGCCTCAACTACCATGCGAGAGTTTGGTAAGGCCCATGCCCTCGGCGAGTGAGAGCCTTGTGGCTGGCAAATGATGATGATATGGTTGAATCGAATATTAGATCAAACCCTATTGATGCTTATTATTTATTTATTAAGAGTTTTAGAAAAAAACACTTTTTTTACACGATTTTGCACAGTAAAAAAAACATATACTATATTTCTGCAAGAAATAATTTTTCACGTCCCGATTTTCGTTGGCGCAAAATGACACAATTTCACAAAATTTACTAATCAGTGGGTAAATAAGTAAACGAAATGCTGAAATTTATAAACTAAAAGCTGTTTTAATCCACAAGAGTAAAGAACAAACATTTTCTCTGATGATCCTTAGCTAGAACTAGCTGTAAAATTTCAACAATACGTGCAGTTTTGTACGGTAGGATATCAAGAATTGTATAAACAACTAGTGTCTAGAAAAATGTTGTATTAAAAAAAATGGTTGAAGATTTTCACTCATTTCATAAAGGAAGGCAAAAAACGAGGTTTGCTAAAAAAAAATATGTGGATTTTTTAAATTCACAAGCTGTATAAATACAATTGTATTTATTTTGTTGTGTTGGTACAATTGTCCCTGGCGTATCTTGACATTGATAGCTGATAAACGATTCGATAAGCGAAAAAAGTTTAAATGTTTTGCTGCGATTTTTTACATGTGGAATCAATAAAAAAAAAATTTACCAAAATATCTCTGTTGTAATTCCTGAGCCTCCATAATCGCCGGATATTGCTGTTTTCCTATTGTCAATGATGATAAAATCCACAAAAGGAAGACATTTTATCAACGTTAAGGAGATAATGTCAGAATTACTGAAGTATTTAAATGCTATAGCAAAAATGAAGGTCGCTGATAGTGATAGATAAAAGTGTTTAAACCGCGTCGTCCGAAAGGGGTCTAACAGAGACCCCTAGCATTTCAAGTCAAGATATTGATGAATTCTTCATCAATATCTTGATATTTAATGAAAAAAGTTATTTTTGAACTAATGAATATGACGCGTAATTGACACGCGCACTCGGTCACGTCCCGTCGCAGGCTGACCGAAGTCAATCGCACGTTTTATTTACACTCGGCACATCGTACCTGATGCGAGCGAGAAAAAACATCGCGTCCATGGCTACAGAAGCGAATATTGTTGTTTTTTTCGCAATTGCGGACAATAAAGGTCAATGATTATTTATAATATTTATTCATTAGACTTTTTTAGACAAATACAAAAAGTTTGGGACATGTAGGATTTATATTTAAAAGAGAAAAATTTCGGGAAAACTGAAAACTCCGCGTATTTTTATTATTATTAAACTATGTGCACTGGAAAAAATTGAAAATTGAAATTAAATGAATGTTTATTTAAAATTTATTTTTTGTTGTAATATCATATTCATTTTTTATTCTACTTATGAAAAAATATGTATTACATGTTTTCAACTCTAATGACCAATTAACTATAATTTTAATATTATTTTTCTTTACTAATCATTCGCATAAGTATACGATTCGTATATTCGGTTTTGATTTAATATTACGATTTATTTTTATATCCATGTCGTGATTGGCAATAATATCAACGGACGTTATTTTCAATGTTATACGAATGCGTTTTTCTTTATTTCTCCACGGAAAAGCGAAGAATGCACAAGCGTGGACCTTCACGCTCACGTGCCACCATCCTTGCGCATTTTCGTACACCGTGCACTTGGAATATGCCACGAGCCCACGCGAGAACTGGAAGAACCCATTGTGCAGAACCTTGAGGCAAAAGCCTAAAGCTAAAGCATCCTCGTGTTTACATGCATTTACTGGGAATATTTTCAATATTTTTTTACGGAAAAAATGTAATGATCCATATCACTGCCGAGCTGAACATTGCAATTTTGAGCATGCCAAGCATTCGAAAAAATGTATATCATATATTTTATGCATAAACGGCCTTCTGACACGTTATCTGATTGTGAAAAATAGTTAATTATACAACGGCTGCGACACAATAATTGCAAAAATTGAACGTATCGTGTTGCCCATTGTTATTCTAAAGAATTTCAGCATAGTAATTGAACGAATCGCATTTTTTATATTCAATTTAATGACGCTTCGTTGTTACAGTTGGGTGTTTAAATCGTTTTTAAAATCATTCGAAGTAAAATAAAATTGATATTCGTGTTTGGCTTAAGATTTGCTCTTTTTTTATTTGAGAGAATTGAAAATGACCTTCATATTTCATAGTTTTATAATCTTTGTAGATGTATGTTTAATTGCTGTACCCATTAAAAATAAATTTAAGTAAAAAAGCATTTTATTAAACAACTAATAATAATGTTATCACATTTTAAGTCTTCTTTCTAATATCAGTTATTCTAAAGTTTTTCCTTCGTCTTTAAAAATCCTTATAAATCAATTGTTAGTTATTATCATATTGTATATTAAGAAAGATTCTGGATGTGTATAAAATTCTGGATATAATGCAATCAAAATTACCAGTGGCGGATTTAGCAATTGAGAGGCCCCAGGTGCAATTTAATTTTGAGCCCCTCCCCTCCTCCCAAAATATTTTCATTACACCCTAAAATACTACATTAGAAATTCAGTTCTGCCAACCGCAGGAATATTCTAATTCCGTCAACCTTAGGAATCCAGTTCTGCCTTCCTTAGGAAGAATCCAATCCTATCAACCTCAAGAGAAATCAAGTCCTGTCAACCTCGGGGGAAATCCAGTTCTGTCAACCCTAAGAGAAATCTAGTCCTGTAAACCTCAGAGAACAAGTTCTGCCAACCTTAGAAAAAAACATTCAGCCAATAGGATAAATCCAGTCCTATAAACCTTAGGAAAAATCTAGCTCTGTCAACCTTAGAAGGAATCCAACCCTGCCAACCTGAAGAGAAATCCAGTCCTGCCAACTTTTAGGATTGCTTTTTTTAAGCGGCGACCCTTACTCGTGGCTATCCTGAGACATTAATTGTGTGATATTTTTTTAAAATAAATTCTGCCTCAGATTTATCTATGACCACTCTTTCCTCAGTGCTCCATTACACTACTCTACGCCCTAAAATGTGCATTCTAGGCGTATTTTATTTTAGTTTAATAAAAAAAAATATAAAATTTTAAATATTCTTGATTCGTTTTGTCAGATTTTGCGATAAAATTAATGGCGGGCCGCGATTTACAAATATTTATTATTTTTTAAAAATTCAGGGGATCTTCTAGGGCCGTAGAGTCCTGTATTCCAAGGGGCCCGAATATTGCTAAATTATGAATTATTTTTGTTTTAAAAATAAAATAATTTAATAATAAAAAAAATCGTGTTGCAAGCTGAACTTTGAGGCCCCCTGAATTTATGTAGCCCCAGAGCCATGTCTCATGCGTCTAAGACTGACGAAAACTTAGGGGCCTAATAGTTATCATTTTCTTCTAGTGTTATAAAGAATTACCTGAATTTATATAAATAAAATTATATTTTCTTCAGCTTCTTTCAAAATCATATTAAATACTTACCTTGTCCTTGATCCAAAGGGTATGAAACTAGGCCTCTTTATCTTTTCATCGAAGTTTTAATCGAAATTTAATAATTTATTTAGGGATAAGGAATGTGGAGAGTTTAAAAAGATAGGAGAGCATTTAAAATGTGTAACAGGGGGTCTGATTTGGATTAATTTCTTTTTTAATTTTACCCGGCGATAATGATTAACAATGGATCTTGGGAGTCGAGGATTGCGATATTTTCTTGAGTAGTCAGGATGGTTGGAACTTGAAGGATTAATGTACAGTTTTGAAATAGAATTTATAAAAGTTGGACAAAAGCTTTAATATAGTTAGTCAAGACAAATAATTAGGTCCTGGGATTTATAAAGGATTATTAAGGTTCGTTTTAATCTTAATTATGGTGCTAAATTATTTAATATATTTATCTAATTAATATTTTTAATAGTAAGCCAACTTATCTCCTCATATCCAAATATCTATAATTACTGTAAAACTAGTCGAGGAACATTTTTCATTCATATTAAATATATGTAGAATTATTTAGAAGTCAGGTAGAGTATGGAAGTATTACGTTCGCCGAAATCATGACTGAAAACTTTCAGTAGTGATTGATTGTAGACAATGGTTAAAATTAAAATAATACTGGTTAATTATGTTTCTGTTTCAAAAATACTAGTAATTATGCTTGTCTGAAAATGTCAAATTAACACTTTATGAGCCGCAAGGTTTTACATCAAACCTAGCCTGGGGGCCGCATGGTTTCATGTAATGATAATCCAAGCTAACATGCACGTGTATCCATCTGTGATCAACTAGTAGAATTACATTGTGCATCGTTATCAGAAAAAAAATGACAAGTGGGGTATGGCTCTCACGCCAAAAGGCGTGACCGGCTCATAACGCTTGGCTACAAAATCACGCCAAAAGGCGTGAACGGCTCATAAAGTGTTAATACAAAGGATATGATAAATTTGTAAATTAATTATATTGACAATAAAGAAGTGCTCATTTTTGTTATCCTGGATTTATCGAGGACAGTCAAAATACATTTTATTATATTTACCGTTGCGCTTTGACCTAACTTTCTGTAAGTTTCTGCGATAATTCTTTAATGATTCACGGATAATATAGAACTTTGATGCTTATCCTGATTTAGATGAATCCCTTGCACGATTTTTTAAACTAATATTGAGATCTGCGTAATGTTAACATTTGACCATTAATTTCGATAATAGCTTCAGTGGCCTTACTCGCTATCGAGCTTTGATTTAAAAAAGCAACGTGACATGTCCTTCGTCAGTTTTGGGGTTGGACATCTTATGCTTATCCAAAAAATACCATTTATTGTACAAATATTCTGTGATTAATATATTTTTATTATTGTTTTCAGGCAACCGGGATGACACCGTTGATGTATGCAGTAAAAGACAATAAAACGCCGGTCTTAGACCGGTTAATAGAATTAGGAGCCGACGTTGGTGCTAGAAATAATGTGAGTATTAATCACTCAATTTGCTAATAACGAGCGTATGGGCCGCGTGTCGCTTACGACGTTGTGTACGACGCTTTACGTCGTTTGTCGGAAGAAATGGCCGATCCGCAACAGTAGTAACTCAGTCGGTCTGCAGGCGAGATGGCAGGGGCCGATAAGGGTCTGACCACGGGGTGAAGGTCCGCGGCTCAAACGCAAGGTTGGGATTACCTTGGTGTTTATTGCGAATAAGAAATGAATAAAAACCAAAGTGTGGCAGCGGTCAAATCTTTATTTCGCTAATTCGACGGTTGATTGTCGGTAATTGGGAATGGAATGTAATTTTTATATATAGTACCTGAAAATTATATGAAATTTGAACAATTTCGACTCAGAGAATTTGAGGAATCTAAAGCAAATCATAAACATTTGATCTCAATCGTCTGGATCTATAGAAAATGTATCTAAAAAATGATTATAAATTATTGGATTATTAAACTGCATAATTAGTTAAAATGCATCATCATTTATCTCAATAAATACGAATTATTAAATGTAAAACAAGAATTATAGAGATAACAGCGGGTTTGATAAACTCATTGATGTTGCTTTTTATGCAAATATTTTTTTAGCTGAGGCGCTTAAGTTAATGTACTGATTAGATTATAATATGTTTGCCTCATAAAACAATAAATTGTCATCTTATTTGTCTCATTTCCGACTACTGACTTATCTAGCTGATGTATTAAACGACTTATGCGAATCTGGATATTACCGGTTCTAGAGAGACTGAAAGCCTGTCGCCTTATGCGACTAGCAGATTGTGGAAGTATGCCAGAAGTGGGTGCGAGAAGTACTGGAACTACCGTGGAATCGATCCACGGACGAAGGTCCCGTAGTAAGTAAGGCTAGGGTCCAAACACAAAGGTGAATGTAAAACAGCATTCATGACGAGAGCGTGCGTGACCCCTTTCTGCAATACGTGTGCCATACTACTCCAGTCAGTCTACTTCAGAAATGCGTTTCGCTACGGCCCGTTGGCTAATGGCTTTTTTATTCAATCGCTTCCTTTCCGTGATGTCCAATTTTTTTTTCAGGATAAGTAGGTTGATTTTAGGCGTAGACCATTTTGTTAACTCGCAAAGCGAAACGTTTCCTAATAAATATTGCTAATTTATGTTTAAATATATCTGATCACGGAAGCTTTCAAATTTGAATGTAAATTTTATTTACTTTAAATGCGAAAATTCATTTTCATTACAGGTTAATTAATTGCCGGCTCGATTGCAAGTCACAAATGAATTTGCACATGTACGATTTTTAACCAAAACGCTAAAATAAACTATTTTTTTTATTAATAATCAACGCAATGAAAATATATAAAAATCAAGAATAATATTCAAATGCACTATTTTGATAATGGCGTGCAAGATTTTCTTGAATTAATCGCAACTTTCTTATAATTCTGTATTAGATCATAATGGAATATCTAATAATAATAATCTAATTATGTTTTTAAAAAATAATAAACACAACATAAAACTAGATATCATACATTGAATAAACTGTAGTGTTCATACCTCGGCGAACCATACCTTCTTGGTATCCGATTTTTTGTAAGAGTTTCCTTTCTTGGTCATTGCAAGCATTGGACGCGTATCTTCTACGGCGTAGAATCTACGCTGTTGGTATAGAATTTTACCATCCCTACTGTGATTGACATTCAGGCAAGTAGGAGAGGGTTTGCATCGGTATTAGTTTTCCTCTTCTCTAGGCGTTATCTACTTATAACAAGTCGCACGTGATTATTAACCTTATCGTGCAATAGAAATCGTTTCGTCGTGGGAAAGACCTTCACAAAGAGAAGGAAGAGTCAAAATTATCGAGACTAGACTTTTTATCGGTCACCAGATTCGAGTTTTCCTTCCCAGGGCATTCTAGTTTTGTGGTGAGAAATCCGTTAGAGACCATATATACATACGCACATATAGATACATTCATGTACATATTTTACCAGGGGTGCCTTATTTTAGTTAAGAAATTATCAAAGTTTTATGAGTTTTTAGTATGGTACCAAAAGAAAGCCCTCATGTGTGAGATTCAGGTTCTATTGGCTTCGACTAACATTAGAGAGTTTGGTAAGGCCCAGACTCTCAGAGATTGAGTGTCTCTTGGCTAGCAAATGATGATGATGATCCTAATAAACATGTTTATTATATGTATACCTTATAGACTTCGTGGACGTTTAAATTTCCTCAAAGTGACAAAAGGGTTAATGAATATTTGAATAAACAAATTATTTTTTTAATATTCTGTAATAGTTTGCTTTAATTTATTTATTAAAAACATTTTTTAACTACTGATTAGGTTAGATACATGCTACATATTTTTTAAATTTATTCCATCATCGATTAATACAAAATATAAAGTATTTAATAATTCTAGAATAATTATAATTATCATAAAAAAAATAATTATGATGCGATATAGTCATGGAGTCACCTGCTGACATGGATCTCCACATCATCACATAAAGTTGAATAGTTTTCGAGATGCTTTTTGGACCACACTCTTACTCATTTCTGAATAAAACAAATTTTAATTTATTAGAGATCACCACTTTATATTTTGCATAAAATCGACGTATTTTTCCATTTTCTTCATAGAACAACACATTTTGTATTTCTGTCTATTGATATTGTTTCATTATAATTTGATGTCTTCATATAACTTGAATACTCCTTAACTTTTTATATTATTAGATATATTTTAGTTTTGAGAATAAAATTCAAATAAGCTATTTTTTGTTGTCTTAAATAAGCTCAATAAACTCTCTTTAAAAATATTCTAATATAAACATAAATGGACCCATGGATGACAGAGCTTTTTTTAGTTATAATATGATTTATTATATTATATTATTATGATTTTATAATGCAATTTATTTTTGCATGTATCTATTAATTCCATGAGGGTTTTTTCAAGAAAATTACTATGTTGTAATATATATAGTTTACAAAAATATATTAAAGTCTTGAAACTATGATAAAGTAAACACACGATGATATAATAATTGGGTATAAAGTAAAAAATATTAGTAAAATAAGTTAAAATATAAAATAACAACCTAATATTCTGTTAATTTGCAATTTCCTTCCCTTCTTATTCTCCCCCTTACTTAGGCAATATAACTTAGTATATAAATCACGACCATCTCACGCTATATTACATTAGTTTAATATCAATATTGTTTCACAAAAAATAAATGGGGTAAATTTGAGTTTTATTTCTTAATTTATTACAATAATATAATGATAATTTCTAATCTTTCTCCGCTTTTAAATAAAGTTTTAAAGTGTTTTTTGTTAAAACAATATTAAATAGAAACGTGTGTGTCGGTATAAACTAGGACGCATAATTAAGGCTTATCTGATTTGTGTATGACGAGAAAGGCTCATGTTAGCTTATCATCCCAAAACAGTACAGCCCGGGAGGAAAACATTAGAAATTCGTGACTTTCATTTTTTTCCACCAGGCACCATATATTTCAATAACGAAGCCAGAGTCGAAAATTGGCCGACAGCGGCGAATATTAATTTAACTTTTTTAACGAGAAACATGTCATACGCCGCAGTTTTATCAAAAAATACGTCATTATTAGTGTGCCACGGTTGGTATTAGCCATCAAAAACTTTTCAAGTTTATACCCCCGATCTAAGAATATTAATTCTGTCCGATCACGCAATTTTAATTGACTTCTCAACGGCGGAATGTTGGCGCAGCTCTGTTGGCTCAATTACTGTCTTGTGTCTGCCGAGGATGTACTGTTACCCCATAGTTCAACCCATCAAGTGCATTCACCCGCCGTTGCATCGCTTGCGTGGAATGTGGAACAAAGGATGCGGAACTCTGTGTGCTTATGTTAATATTCCAGTGAATGGGGGAATACTAATTAACGGTGCTTATTTATTATTCGACTGACCTACAACCGGGGATATGACCTCATGTGATATGGGCAACGTGAGGACCTTGGGGTGGTTTTTTTTTTGTGTGTGCGAAAAAATCATAACCGATAATAATTATATATCCGCGAATGTTTTGCATACGAATTCGTTAAGTGCCACAACAACGTTGTAATTCGAACGCTTAGTGTAGTATTTGTTCATGTATTTTTTTCAGCAATAGGTGAGTATTTACATACTTCATGTAGAGCAGCTTCATGTGATAATGCTCTCTCTCTCCCTTTCGTAATTAACTAAAATATAATAATGAGTTCCGTTCCAATAACTATTAAGAAAAAAGGAGATCGAAACAATAATTTGATTTATACTGTAACGGTCATTGAAATCCTTAGAATATCTCAAAGTTTTGCAGCTGTGTCGGTTTTGGGATTCCTAATAATACAAGTTATTGCATTTTTAAACAAAAAATAGATGTATCTTGTGCAGTAGACACTCAGGTATAATTAGATTACATAATATTATCAATATTTCCCAAAAAAATCTGTTTTTGCATTATTTAATATTAAAATGAAAAATATATTTTCCAGCATTGAATCCACTAAGTTCTTTATTGTTTCTGTCCTATTTCTTTATACTAGATCTTTGTTTTTGATGTTATTAGTGATTTTAATGTGCCATAAATTTTCGATGGAGGCTCAGGGATTTTCTCCGTATCGTTTTGACACTGACTTCGGTTCCTCCGCCTCCGATGAACACTGTTCTTATATCCACAGCAGTTTCAAATCAGTTGATTTAGAAGAACCTTTATAAAAGATGATCTTCTGGGGGATTGTTTTTCGCTTTGGTCCTATTAATTTTTTACGCTCTACAGATCCAGTTTTTTGGAATTTCTTTGTAAATTGAGTCACTGTAGATTGACTAATCAACAACTTTAATCAACAACTTCTGGTAAATTAGTGAATTAAAACAGTACTTTATATAAAAAAAAAATCGTACCCTCTACTGATCACGAATTTTACTTGAAAACTAATAAATTAATAATTTTTTACCTGAATGGATTTCAATGACTTTACTATTAGGTTGTTCCATATGAAATTTCGTTTTTATGTTCAGTTTAAGTTCAACGGCGACTGTAAGGTGTTCTGTTCAACCTAAGCCAATTTTTTTTTCTTGTGTTCAAAAAGGTCCCTTGCACTTGCATTTCTCAAAAATTTGTCTGTTTTTATGTATTTTATTAATTTTTTTCGTCCTTAAACCAGATGATGTAAAAACGTGACCGTAACGTATGACCGTAATTAAAAATTGAGAATACCAGACTCTGCACTAAATGTTTTTTTGTCTTTTTGGATACCTCACCGTTTTTCCAAACTGTCTATAGCTTTGACATCGCATCTTTAGCCATCCCTATTCGCCTTCTTATCTCTGGCTCACAATTTTCGTTACTCGTTATTAGTGATCAGAGATATAGAAACTCTTCAACTCTCTCCAGATCTGGAAGATTAATAGATCTGAATAGCTGATTACTTCTGTCGACTATCATTACCTTGGTTTTATTAATATTGATCTCGAGTCTTAGTTTTTTATTTACACAGCCGACTTTTTTGAGCAGATCGGCCATTTATTCTGGTGACTATCAATGTCATATTGAAAATTCGAAAAATTTTTACCCGCCTTTTAACTCCGCCTTTTCAGTTTTTAAGCACTTCTCATGTTATACTACATGTATACGTTAAATAGGTCTAGGAGATTATACAGCCCTGTCTAAACTCTTAGAACACTAAAAGTTTAACAGACGAATTCGAATCTATAATATTTTGACTATTGCAGTGTTGTTCAAATACAGGCTTCGAATAAGGTGTATAACACTAGAAGACCAGTTAGTCTAATTTATTTTATTCATGTTAATTCAAATTTGTGTTAACTAAATAAATTAGAATTTTTCAACTATTAATTATGAAGTGTATTCATATTTTGATAAATATAAAATTGATATCCAAATCACTCGAAAATTCTCAAAAAACATGATAACTGCAATATGAACCATGAAATGTCTTAATTTTTCATCAATATAATAAGGATGATTTATGAATGTCACAAATAAGTCATCACCATTTTTAATCGTTCTCTGTATACAATTGTCGGTGATTATTTTATAATTACATGTAATTAAAAAAACTTTTAAAAACACAATTAACTATCGTGGAATCAGCAATTATTTTTTAATTAAATTGTGAGTTTACGCTTGATTTTAATAACCCTCATATTGGCACTAAACCTTGACTGTAAATTGATTAAGAAGATTGTTCTAAAACATTACTGGGAAAATGTACTGTTATTTATTAAATAATTTTCATTTAATATGAGAAATTATTTTCGAGAAAAAATCGTGTATACATAATCATAATTAAACATAATCAAGTTTTTAAACTTTAAAATACATACATGGATTGTATGCAGAGACGGCTCGTCCTTAGGGCCAATCGGGGCACTGCCCCAGACACATTTTTCCTAATAAAAAAATAATAATTAGCAAACATGCATTAGAAATATGCAAACAGAACT
Source organism: Philopotamus ludificatus (assembly GCA_022495035.1). NCBI lineage: Eukaryota > Metazoa > Arthropoda > Insecta > Trichoptera > Philopotamidae > Philopotamus > Philopotamus ludificatus. The sequence continues at coordinate 50,344 of JAGXCT010035423.1, read as the reverse complement.
GTATTCGTATGTGTTGGGGCATTCTTGTATACGTCCTGGTCAAGTATTTGCTAGCTTTGACGTGAATAAATGTTGTTGTTTGGCTAGGTAGTGAAGATAAAGAGAAAAGTTTCGTATTATCTTATACAGAAGGTTGCTTTTCGTTTTCTGCGTAAAGCTCTGTTTGGGGCAGACCTGTATATGCCCCGCTGGTCTATATGTTTTACTCGATTCGAAAAATAATCACCACCTTCAACGTTTTTCGACAATATTTTGCATTTCTCTTTTTTGGAATATGAATATCATCATCAATTTATTGATGAAAATCTTTTAAAGTTTCCATAATTCGATCGATTGCCGATTCGAAATTTTCGAACGCTCGTACAACCGTGTTTCACACACTCTGGGGACAAGAGTTCAAATAAATAAATAAATATTAATAAATACGATTTCCATTTGATTTCATGAAAAATACATGCTTTTTAGAATGATAGTTTTGATAATGTGTATATGTAAATAAAAAATATTTTTATTTAATTTCACTATTGGATAATTCTTATTATTTTCTTGTTTCGACCACCTGTTTTTATTAAAATCACGAGCCCCCACTGGTTGTACGAGCGTATTGGGCCGGTCCCTTTTACTCTTCGTCTGGTTTAGTTTGTTAGAGTTTAATAACATCACTTTAAAATCCCTATTTTTTTTTTTTTTTGAGTCGTGAAGCGATTACATATTATTTTTTTATAATTATTAATTATTTTATTTTATTTATATATGATATTAATCCACTTTCCCTCATTTCTGAGGATCGTGACCATGTGCATGATTTCCTTATGGAGGACCATGGACATGGTTTTCATGGGAATATATAGTGCAGTGGTTTCCCGTTGCCTTCTGCACCGCAGTGATTTTTTTATACTGAAGAGCGCTGCTGCCCGCTTCCCAGCTTATATTATTTTAAAACTATACAAAAAGAAGATAATTATAGTTTATTCATACTATGAATAAACTTTATTGAATAATATAATTTCCATCATTATTTATGACTACTTGCCAGCGTGATGGCAATTTGTATATCCCATTTTTAAAAAATGCCCTATCCCTATAGGCGAAAAATTTAACCAGTGGTTGTCTGATATCTTCTTCTTTTTGAATTTTCTACCCTGCAAAAAAATTGCAAGAAAAAGACAGAAACAAGTGATAATCGGATGCTGCTAGGTCCGGGGAGTATGGTGGAGGCGACAGAATTTCCCAGCCTAGCTCTGCAAGTTTCTGACGAGTCCTTAAAGCAGTATGTGGCCTAACATTATCATGAAGCAGTATTATGTCCTTACTTTTGAACATCACGGCTTCTTTTCTTGGAGTGATGTTTTTAAATTATCCAATTGCTGACAGTATCTCTTCGAATTTAGCTTTTCGTTCGGTTTCAACAGCCCAAAATGTATTGGTCCTCGAATATCCCACCATAGACACAACATTCTCTTGTTCAGGCTCAACTTCGGCTTAGAGGTGGAGTGGGAAGATTTTCCAGATTCACAATATGCTTTTCTCTAATGATGTTTTCATAGGTAATCCACTTTTAATCCCCAGTTGTCATCCGGTCCAAGAAGGGTTCGATTTTTCTCACTTAACTCATGTGGTACCCAACTCGAATATTTCCACACCAATCCTAGTTTCCGAATCTGGTCCGAAATGGTTTGTTGAGCTGAATCAAGCCTTTCTGGAATCTCCGATGTTATCAAAAAAGGCTTTTGTTCTAACATGATCTTGACAGTATCGTTAGGACTCTTGATAGGAATTGACTGAACTTTCTGGTACACCTATTACATATTAATAAAAATATATTCAATATTTTACAAATGCTCGAAAACAGATTTAATCAATAATAAATTGTTGAACAATATACCAATAAATTATTCTATCCATTCAAAATATTTTGTCAAATTAATGACATTGGATTATACAATCTGTGTTTTCAGAATTACAATTTTTAAGATTTATTTCTTAATTAACTATTATATAATATTAATTATCAAAAATAGCGTGATATTCAAATTGGCACTATCAAACAAGCTGTCAATCATTTATAATTAATTGTCTTATCTATGCCAAAATTATATATATATAATGATAATATAATTAAAAAAGTATTTAAATTTTAATTGTTGAATTTGATTTTCAGGATAATTACAATGCGCTTCATATATCTGCCATGTACTCTAGGGAGGATGTTGTAAAATTACTACTAACAAAGAAGGGCGTCGATCCATTTTCAACGGGAGGGGTAAGCATAATTCCATTATAATAAATAAAAATGGTGATATTGTATGTACTTTGTTGGTACAGGAAATATTTAGGAGCAATAAACTTTATCAGCTCACACGAACTTTCTATTTTATTACATTATGAAAATTAAGTTTCAGAGAAAACTTATGTGCAACTGACACTTCATGGTACGAAAATTTGAGTGATTTACTTCCAAAATCAGTGTTTTGAAAGTTTTAAATTTATTCATGAATTTTTTCAATAGAAAATTGTTGTAAGAATGCATGAAAAATTGCACTTTTATGCAAAATATATTTAAAAAATAACATTATTTAAATAATCATAACTCAGAATATTGAGAATCACTGGAAATATATTTCCTGTTTGTAACTCTTCAGAATTGTAATTCAGTTAAATAAGGTTTGCTTTCTATTGCAGACCATTTGTTATTCAATAACATATATAAACATTTATACTCAAAACTAATCTTTGTTTAATATTTAGAGTCGTTCACAAACTGCAGTCCATCTAGTTGCAAGCAGGCAAACAGGGACTGCAACAAGTATCCTTCGAGCACTTCTCACAGCAGCAGGAAAGGACATCAGAACAAAAGCAGACGGGGTAATTCAATTATATTAAAATAAATAAATATATTATATGTGTACTATAATAATTTTAAATTCAGTTCATAAGAAATTCAGATGCACGTGACGATAATGAAATGTTTAGCTTGCATTAAATCGAAGTGTCATTGACTGTCTGGGATTTGAACGTTACTGCATTCCCCCAAAGAGAATTCAATGCACACGAATTTAATCATATAAATATTAATATTTACATAGTTTATTAATTAATGTAAAGTATCAATGATAATATAATCAAAATTGCATTTATTTGCATCGATTAAACAGCGCAAAGTTTCCCCGTCGTATTAAACGCACAATTATTGATGGCCGTTTTTTGGATTGTTAGTACCGCCGTTCGATTCAAATTAAAATCGACATAACCTCAATCTGTCAAATCGCTTCAATCAACACGTATCGTTTTTGAATTTAATATTTTTTTCAAATAAAAACAATGGATGCAGGTTGCGTATGGCTTGTGGGAAGGGTGGGGCTCGGGGGCGGTGCCTGGCTCTCAGAGGCACCGCCCCTCCGACCCCACCCCCAACCTGGCCTTCCCATACACGGCGAAGCTCACTGCATATTATCTATTCAATTTTTATTGCAAACTTTCTCTATTTGTATTGCAAACTTCAATACTTTAATAGCATATAAATGTATAATTACATTGCAAATATTTGATTATACTTATATACTTAATAATTACGATTGATAATGCGATTATAATAATATATCGATTATTCATGGTGGCTTGTATTAAAGTTCAGACAACATTCATCACAATTATTATTAGAATCTGAATAAAATACTAGTTTTAAATTCGCTTATACGAACGAATGTAAATGAATATGTAAAACATTCAGCATTTCGTTGAATATTAATATTTGATCGATGGATGTAAATAGCTCAACCTCATTGTTCATACATTTCATTTAAATGCTGTTATTTAAACAATATATTATGATTAGTAAATATATATATATATTTTCAATCATGCTGTGTATAATAATTTGTATACGATTCAAATATATCATTTGATTCATTCGTGACGTATAATGTCACAAAATTGCATATGCAATATGGTCATAAATTATACGTTGCAATAAATTCAATGAATAAATATACTATAAATATTTTTTAGAATGTTAATTTTTTAGTATTTTTTTATAAGCATTATTTTACGACTAAATTCTTTCTATGTTCTAATAATGGCAATATTTATTTGAGCTCAGTATTGTTGGTGTCTTCCATATTTCGTAACGGCACGCGACAGATCCCTGTCAACCCTAAAATGATCAAAGGGTCAATACGACCCGCGTATATAAAATAATATATATATATAGCGCATCCTTTGTTATATAAAATATTGCAGAAACAGTCATATGTTATCATTGCATTGATTAAAATAATTATATTATATTTTAATTAGCTTTGATTATATTATCATCTTGACGATGAATGATTCATGTATGGAAGGTTATGCATACACAGCATCAGCTAATTTCGGACGTTAAACGTAGATAAGTTTTTTTTGCATTTTACGTAGATATTAATTTATATTTAGTTTATTAATATTAAGACAAAGGTTTAATTCGATGCTTAATATTACATTTATTTTATTAATATAATCATATTGTCAAAAAAATGGCATTTGATGTCTTTGATTTGAAAATTGTTCGGTAACACGCGGGTTGGGTTCACACTGGGGTTGTTTGTAGGCAAACCAGGACAACAAATTTTAGTATCTCCTCAGTCATCGTTTCTATATCAGTCAGATCGCACTAATCTGATCCTAGATCGTGTTTTTGTTTAAATAAATTAAGAGTATTATCGAAAAATATAAATAATAAGTGATACAAATTGAACTTTTTCATTTAAAATAATTTATTTTATTAATTATTGATTCATATTGTGCGTGTGTAAGACTGATATTATTAATTCCACGCTCGATTTACGACATTAAAAATGTTGAAATTAAAATGCGACGAGTCTTAAAATATCGAGAAATATAGCGAGACGATAAATAGCGTGATATTCATCCGATATTGTGTGGGAGTTTTTGTTTTTTCGAATAAAATGTCGATACCGCTGACAATATTTATGGAAGTTGTCGGAAATTAAATAGGCAATTTAAAGGCCTACTCGTGATGTCGAACAGCAGAATGGCACCCCAGTCTACCGCCAAATATACCGTAGATAGGATGTCCCCGTATCGCGAAACTCCAGAGTTCTGCGTCAAAAATTAAACCTCGCCGCGAAAAACACAAATGATCACACGGTCACGTAACGCCGCCATGAAAAACTTTTTCATAATTGCCCAAATGAAATTGGATACATCAGAATATTCAGCGCGTTAGCCTTCAAAGTTTACATGTTATATATTCGCTTTTAATTATGTGATAGCTTGTTTCCAAAAAACACAGTTTAAATGTGTATCATGTCGAAGCAAAACCGCTCGCAGCGGTCCGGGTCTAATTCTTCCGAAGAGAATAGCGATCCGTCACAGAATGGCGGTGCTGTGAATGCCACAAGTATGAAAGACAAGTTGATTAAAAGCGGCAGCAAGGGCAGCGAGATGAGTTTTTTGGAGTTGAACAAGCGGAAGGCCAAGATGAAGGAGTCGAATCCGTGGAAAAAGCTAATGGATGATGTTATGGGTTTGCAGAGGGGGAAGATACCATTGCTGCTTGCCGTCGAAGCCGGTAACCAGTCCATGTGCAGAGAGCTTCTCTCTGCACAGACCTCAGAGCAACTCAAGGTACGTTATTAATATTTTTTATAACAATCATATTGTATGTGTTTATAATCATTATTTTTGTTTGCGGAAAACAACACGCAATGTGCAAATTCTGATAGCCAAACAAATCATATCTGGGTCATGTTTTTTTAGTCTAACAATTAATTATTTTACAACTACGTAGTATAATATTATTTTTTAATAAATAAAAAAATGATTGCAAAAGCAAAAAAAAATCCGGTTACTAAGAGGTTAAGTATCAAATTGATTTGTTTATAAATATATTTATCTTGATGAGTGACATCTGCATCTTAAGATAATTGTTAATTCATTTTTAATCCATTAACATTATTATTAGCATTTAAATATTTTAAATAAATTAAATTATTTATTGTTAAGAATGTTGTTAAATCTAAGTAATCTATCATTTTCTCACTAACATATGTATTGTTAACAAACTAATACCCCCTCCCAAAAAAAGTTATATCTAGTCTGTCTCACAGATTTCTCACTAGCAGAACCAGTATGATCTAGGAAGGAAAGCCCTTAACTGAAGGCCGATAAGCGGTCTACAATAGTTTCGATACTTTTGCTCCTCTTCCTTTTTATTAGTCCCCGTCCCCTCATCTTTTTGGGAAGGACTTTCCCTTGATGAAATGATTGCTACTGCGCAACAAGGTCGCTTGTGACTCGTCATTTGTGACTTGTTACGTGCCAACAACCCATAGAAAATAGAAGGATGAACACTGAAACAAACCCTACCTGCCCTTCTAAAAGAAAACTAACTTTCCAATGTGATATTTTTTTTTTGTCATATACATTATTTTATTTTTAAGAATAAAATTTACAAGCCCGAAGCCAATGCTTTTGATTTAAAAAAATAGGAGTACCCCTAATATTTTCTGTGGAGAGATTATAAGGGCCGAATAAATTCGAATACGAATTTCCTAGTCGTGCCGATGGAGTATGTTGGGTACCCCAAGTCTTTCAATATGAATCTTACATGTCACAAACTTTTTGTATTTGTGCGATTGACACGTGGTGCGAGTGAAACGTGCTGCGAGAGCTCAGTTTGCGGCGAGAGCACAGTCTGCGGCGAGACATCGCTGAGAGCGTTGTCATTTATGCGTCATATTGATCAGTAGAAAAATCCAAAATGTCGACCAAATTATGAAGCATATCATGAATAACTATTGTTATACTTGCAATAATCCATTTAAAAAAAATGACAAGATATTGATAAATAACTTATCAACATCTTGACATCTTCTTTTTCTCTAATTTTATCTGGAAATAATTTACTGAGAATGGATTTTGGAAGTGAGGATTATGATATTTTTGTCGTCAGGATGTTACTGAGATTGGTTAGAAATATAAAGATTTATATTTTTTTAATTTTGAAAGGGATTTTTAAAAAGAGTTTTAATATAAATATATAACCGTAAGATTTCAAGATCTTTTCGTATATTCAGTGGCGAATTTAGCACTCGAGAGGCCCCAAGCACGATTAAAATTTGATGCCCTCTCTCTAAATATTTACATTAATCCTTTAATTTGTATTCCTCCTTTCTTTCTTTTTTTTATTAACTTCTCGTTGATCGATATTAGCGATCTTGATGTTACAAGTATTTATTAATCTTGGAAAAATTCAGGGTGGCAGGGCCCTTGGAGGGCCGTAGGTCGAGGGCCTCAACTCCTTGCATCAATTTGCCTTAAGGTAACTACGCGCCTGAATCCATGAATTATGATCTGCGGAATAGTCAGTGCATATGGTTTGAAATATGAGCTGGCGTTATTTATTTGTCAATTCAATTTTAGGAATACTGCTAAATTATTAATTATTTTTGTTTAAAAAAAATATTTTGAAAAGTGAATTTTGAGGCCCCCCCGAAATTAATGAGGCCCAAGGCGCGCGCCTTGTGCGCCAAAGGGAAAATCCACCACTGTGTATATTAGCATTCCTGATGAATCAAGGGGCGTTAATTATTTATTTAAGTAATACTTTAATTTTAACCTGTTAACTAAATTTATAAAAAATACTCTATTTGATTTCAACTTTACCTCATTAAAGTTTATAATCAAAATTAGATATAATACTCAGACAAATAGTATATGGCTCATAGATACAGATATCGCAAACGACTTTAAATCCTTCCCTTTGTTGACTTCGAGAAATACTTTCCATCTTCTTCAATTCTTTTTCTTAGTTCTTTATCTGTTTTCTCATTATCAGGGATTAGCATAAGCTATTGTCCGCGTTCATGAATTCTATCCAACTACCTTTTCTTTGGCCACAAAACCCTATGCTTCCGTTTGGTTTCCTGTGCAGATATCTTTACCACTAAAGACTGATTTTAAGTTAATCATGGATGGGTGCTATCTTTATAATTTCCCCGATGATTTTTAATTTGGCCATCTTGGTAACACCCCGTTGAGTGAAGACGTGTCTTTGTTAGGGTCCAATTTGCGCCTTTTCATTCAATCTCCGGTGATCCAATATCAGTCGCCAATCCTTTATTGACCAGATATCTGAATTTGTCCTCATTTTAAACGTTACCATGTTTTGTTTCTAGATAAATGGCTTATTCTCGTGATTTTTCCCTCGAAAATTTTTTAAAGTCAACTCTTATAACCTTGGTCTCATTTTTTTAATTCCTCTTTGCTTTTTTCAAATTAAAATAAACCGCTTACATTTTTAAGAATGATTCCAAATTCAATAGAAAGCTTGTATTTCTGTAATTATCGTGTACGAATTTGTATGAAAACTTTAAACATTAAAACATGCATTCATTATTCAACATCACGCCATAAAAACATACATACACACAAAAGGCTTTCCGAAGCTTTGCGGAAATCAATGCTAATTGCAAAAGTAATATTTGAATGTCATTATGTCGCCAACAATGGCCGAATCGTTCAAAATAAACATGAAAAGAATTTATTACTGTTCATTGTATGAAAATAGCACGCTTGTATTTTTCATGACAAAGTCAACAACCACGAATGGAGACTGTGCTTTGCATCTCGCTGCGCGTAGAAGAGATGTGGACATGGTCAGGATCCTTGTCGATTATGGTAGCAGTGTGGATGCACAGAATGGTGAAGGACAAACTCCGCTTCACATAGCATCAGCAGAAGGAGACGAGACCTTAGTCAAATATTTCTATGGAGTCAGAGCTTCTGCAGCGATCGCGGATCATCAAGGTTAATAACAGATTAATAAACAAAATAAATGCATTCGGCATTAAAAATATTCACAAAATTTAATATCAACAGATCGAACCCCGATGCATTTGGCTGCTGAAAATGGACACGCGGGCATTATCGAACTCCTTGCTGATAAATTTAAAGCGAGTATATTTGAAAGAACCAAAGACGGCAGTACATTGATGCATATAGCATCTTTAAATGGACACGCTGATTGTGCAATGATGTTGTTCAAGAAAGGTGTCTATCTTCATATGCCAAATAAGGTAAATATACTACGTTTAATAATTATACATTATTTTTAGATTTTTTAATAAATTGACAACGATTTCAGGGAGGAGCTAGAAGTATACATACAGCTGCAAGATATGGACATGTCGGAATTATCAATACTTTGTTACAAAAAGGCGAAAAAGTAGACGTTACAACAAATGTAAATAAAATATATTACAATAAAATAACGATTTGATATATTATATTATCTTATCTTATTATTTTATTAATATTTATTAGGATAATCATACGGCGTTGCATATAGCTGTGGAATCATGCAAACCTGCCGTCGTAGAAACTCTTTTAGGTTATGGTGCAGATGTTCATATACGCGGTGGTAAACAACGCGATACACCTCTCCATATAGCATCCAGAGTTCCAGGCGGTGACCGTTGTGCGCTTATGCTTCTAAAATCAGGAGCAGGTACGAATATACCGACGGAAGATGGACAGACTCCCGTACACGTAGCTGCCCAACATGGCAATCTACCGACGCTTCTATTATTGCTAGAAGACGGTGGGGACCCCCTTTACAAATCCAAGGCTGGTGAAACTCCTCTCCATCTAGCATGCAGAAGCTGTAGACCCGATATCGTAAAGCATCTCATCGAATACGCGATAGAAAAGCGCGGCGCAGAAGGAACGACCACTTACATCAATATGGTAAATGAAGATGGAGCCAGTGCGCTGCATAATGCATGTCACATTAGCCAAGATGAAGTAGTAACAGAAGGAAACGATCGTGAAGTCGTCAGATTGTTACTTCAACACGGTGCTGATGTATCGTTGGAAACTAAACAAACGCGAGAGACAGCTTTTCATTATTGCGCTGTGGCCGGTAACAATGACGTCATGTGCGAAATGATCGAGAGCATGTCGGCTACCGACGTGCAGAAGGCCATGAATAAACAATCTTCAGTTGGCTGGACACCGTTGTTAATAGCATGCCATCGAGGACACATGGCACTCGTGAGCACATTGCTCACCAACCATGCAAGAGTAGACGTTTTCGATACGGAAGGTCGTTCGGCTCTGCATCTCGCCGCTGAAAGAGGGTACATAGAAGTGTGCGACGCTCTTCTCACCAACAAGGCATTCATCAACTCCAAATCTAGAAACGGACGCACCGCATTGCATTTGGCAGCCATGAACGGATTCACTCATTTAGTAAAATTCCTTATCAAAGATCACAACGCTGTGATAGACGTACTGACGCTCAAGAAACAAACTCCGCTTCATTTAGCGGCGGCGAGCGGACAGATCGAAGTATGTAAACTGCTTCTGGAACTAGGTGCCAATATCGACGCTACAGACGAACAGGGTCAAAAACCGATACACGCAGCGGCGCAGAACAACTTTTCAGAAGTCGCTCAACTATTTCTTCAACAGCATCCCAGCCTGGTAATGGCTACGAACCGAGACGGGAACACGTGCGCTCATATTGCGGCCATGCAGGGATCCGTTAAGGTGATTGAAGAACTGATGAAGTTCGATAAGAACGGAGTGATATCGGCGAGGAATAAACTGACGGATTCGACTCCGTTACAATTGGCAGCTGAAGGAGGACACGCGGATGTCGTGAAGGCATTAGTCAGAGCCGGTGCTTCGATCACAGACGAGAACAAAGCGGGATTTACAGCTGTGCATCTGGCTGCTCAGAACGGACACGGCCACGTATTAGACGTAATGAGAACTTCGAATTCTTTAAGGATATCTAGTAAAAAATTAGGTCTAACGCCGCTCCACGTAGCTGCTTATTATGGCCAAGCAGGTCATTACCAAATCCACATATATTATTCCAATATGTATTACATGTATTAATCGAATGTGTTATTATAGATACTGTACGAGAATTGCTAACTCATGTGCCTGGCACAGTCAAATCAGATGCTCCAACTGGTGCATCATTAGTTGGAGAGCTAGGAACTGAATCTGGAATGACTCCGCTACATTTAGCAGCGTATTCTGGTAACGAGAATGTCGTCAGATTGCTGTTGAATTCAGCTGGAGTACAAGTTGAAGCTGCCACAACTGAAAATGTATGTGAACATGTTTTATAAAAAAATGAATTTACGTCCATAACACATGTTAAATATTTCAGGGATACAATCCGTTGCATCTTGCTTGTTTCGGCGGTCACATGTCAGTCGTCGGTTTGCTATTGAGCAGATCCGCAGAGTTGCTTCAGAGCACTGATCGCCATGGAAAAACGGGTCTGCATATAGCGTCCAGCCACGGCCATTATCAAATGGTTGAAGTACTCCTCGGACAAGGCGCGGAAATCAACGCCATCGACAAGAACGGTTGGACTCCGTTGCATTGTGCAGCTAAAGCCGGACATCTGGATGTCGTCAAGCTGCTGTGCGAATCCGGTGCTTCGCCCAAGACTGAAACAAATTTTAATTGTTCTCCAATCTGGTTTGCGGCTTCCGAAGGCCACAACGACGTGCTGGAGTATCTGATGCACAAAGAGCACGACACGTATTCATTGATGGAAGACCGTAGATTCGTCTACAACTTGATGGTGTGTTCAAAGAATTACAACAATAAGCCAATCGAAGAGTTCATATTGGTCTCCCCCGCGCCCGTAGACGCTGCTGCCAAATTATCAAATATTTTTATTATAAAATCTTACATAAAAGATTAACAAAATGGCGATATTTATGATTTTGTATTTGAAAAAAATAACGTGATGAATTTATAGGAAAAAGAACGCGCTAAAGATTTAATATCTGCTGGAAAACAATGCGAAGCAATGGCGACTGAATTGTTGGCATTGGCTGCCGGCTCAGATTCGGCTGGAAGAATACTCACAGCCACCGACAGGAGAAATATGGAATTTTTGGATGTTTTAATAGAAAACGAACAGAAAGAAGTCATAGCCCACACCGTCGTTCAAAGATATCTCCAGGTAAAGAATAGGTAATCTATATAAGGACACGTGTTTCTTTATGAATCCTAACAATCTCTCAAGATTCAATAAATGGGTTTAGAGAACTAGTGAAGAATTATCCCAGAAACCATCATTTTAATTCACAGTTCTTAGTTCAAATGTTAATTCGAGGGCGTTCTTGCTTTATATTAGGGCTCGCGTTTAATCTCATTTCAAATATTTCCGATAATTTCCGGGGGCTCTTCCTTGTTAGAGATTCTAACAGAACAGAGGATTCTAAGTATTTGGTGGGGAATCGATTCACGAAGACATAAGTTGTTTTGTCAGCTTTTACCACCTTTACATTTGACCGAATTATCTTGAGTTTAACTCCAACCCCCGGAAAAACACAAGAAGACATTGCGAAGTGATGTCTTCTTCAGTTCCTCCGGCTCCAGATCTGGATTATGAGCGTCCTTCACCTCTGTGATCTTAGTCAGCGGCGTTTCTTATTTTATTTATGTATTATTATTATTTTAATGGCCTTCTAACCCGAGGCGATTCTTTGGCACCCGGAAGACACTATGCGATCTCCAGCAGAAACGCGTTCATCTCAACTATGAGGTCAGGATTGCGCTGGTTGTCCTTCAGGTTATCTAGGCTCTTCGAATACGAGTCAGTTTGATAGCCATAAGCCCGGGAGCCGAGCTGTCAACCCGCGGATTGTAACAATAATAATCGGATATGGTTAAGGCTGAGTGGTATTTATTTTACAATGATGTTACGGGCACCTCCGGTAGCACATACATCACCGGATCAGCACGGAAAGCGGCCTGGGCTCCTCATATTTCCGTAGAATCTACGAAATCATGATTGTGCTCAACCGCGATCGCAACTACGTCCAACGCAGACATGCGACAATACTCGACTGCTTATTAGCTTCTAGAAATTATCGCGCGTAGTCCAAGTTTTCCAAGATCCTCCTAATATCAATTAATGGTAGAACAGAAGTATATCAATAATACTAATTTAAGCTCACGCGATGTCAAGATTAATTGGAGGTCGTGTTTTCAATATTTTCTACAAATTGGTATTTTTTTTATTACAGGAACTCTGGAGAGGGAGTCTCACGTGGGCTCCCTGGCGAATAATGTTCCTGTTCGTCGGCTTCCTCATCTGTCCACCGGTGTGGGTCGTGTTCACACTGCCCCTAGGACACAAATACAATAAAGTGCCAATTATAAAATTTATGTCATACCTCACCTCACACATATACCTGATGGTGCTGCTGATGATAGTGGGCATAACGCCAATATATCCGGTGGTGCGAGCCAGCATGCTTCCGTACTGGTACGAATGGGGACTGCTCGTGTGGCTGAGCGGGCTGCTGCTCTTCGAGCTAACGAACCCCAGCGAAAAGTCTGGTCTGGGCTGGATCAAGTTGGCAGTGCTGCTGTTTGGAATGTGCGGAGTGGCGGCGCACGTCTCGGGCATGCTCTTCATCGAGAAGGCGTACTGGCCCACGCTCATGTATTGCAGAAATCAATTCTTCGCGCTGTCGTTTCTGCTGGCGTGCGTGCAGATCCTAGACTTTCTATCGTTCCATCATCTGTTCGGACCGTGGGCTATAATCATCGGGGATTTGATGAAGGATTTGGCGAGGTTCTTGGCCGTGCTGGCGATCTTCGTCTTTGGATTCTCGATGCACATAGTGGCGTTGAATCAGCCGTTTAGAAATTTCACACCCGAAGAAGTGCGGAGGCTGTCCCGGCCCAGGAAGAACGAATACTTTTCCGACGGTAATACATATTTCTTTGTCGTTTTCTAGTATTTACCATTGTTTTCTGTATCGATAGCAATTATGAATTCATGTTAAACTGACTTGTGCATTAGATATTTTATCCCCCGTTCGAGCTAAACGAGGGATACAGAGTGACGTAGAGTGGAGTGATACCGATACGTCTGGCAAAAAATCGATGTACACGGATACCTACAGAAGGAAGCACAGGCCGGGGAGTAAGTGTAAATGTGAAGCAAGGGATGTGTAGTGCATTGGGGGCCGCGTGCCGCCGCCTCCCTGTGCCTGCTGGCGGTGGCGGGGCGCAGCCCCACGGCGAAGACCACTCATTAGTCGATGTTGAATGCGTCCTCACAGCACACCTCCATCATCATGGATCGTATCCCTGTGAATGCTTTTATTTTACATATATATATTATATATAAAAATACATGAATTTTTTGCAAGTTTGCATCCGATCCCCGGAATGAAAATCATCGTTTATGATCATAGCATGGAGTTATTGCCTTTTTGGTTGATGGAACCGGACGTTTTTGATGTTTTATTTAGTGTAAGTACTTGATTGTATTAGATTTCATTTTTAGAATGTTCGCTTTTTATATATGGTAATCGTGTCTGTCATGTCGAATAACATGTTTGTCATACACCGTTTTTTGTTTGTTTTTTTGTTGGTCGGAATGTGGATGCACGTTGATGAGCCTTGTCTTTTGTTTGGTTTTTTTGTTTCAGGTCGCACGTTTGTATCTGTACTGGTACGATTTAGACATTTTTCAGTTTTAGGCTGTTGAGTAGTGGTGATTCCCACCCGCCCGCGGTCTCAGCACGAGGATGCCCGCCGTATGTTACCATCGTCTGCTAGACTTTTATGTTTTTGACGCTTTTGACTTATGATTTTTTGGAATGTTCATTTTTTTTCTTGGTGTTTTATATTGTTTTTTTGGAAGCATCTTTCTGTGTTAGCGCATTGTGTGGCTTTTTTGTGAGTGGTTTTTCCTCAAGAAAGAGGAACTCATGCCTCCGTGTTGGTGACTTTCCCTATAGCGAAAATGACTCCAGTGGAGGCTTTCGAGAAGTTGTTTTTCGCCGTGTTCGGGCAGACGTCCCCCGACGACATCAACTACATCCCCGAATCGCGGCCGGAGTGGACGGAGAGCCTCTTCAAGTTGGTTTTCGGCGTGTACATGTTGGTCTCGGTGGTCGTGCTAATAAACCTGCTCATTGCTATGATGTCAGACACTTACCAACGTATACAGGTAATTCGTTATAGACATTTATCTGTGCGTTTTTGCGATTTTTTCTGTTCACAGTGAAAATGAATCCGATCCTGTCGTTCGAGCTGTTGTTCTTCGCCGTGTTCGGCCAGACGACCACGGACCAGACGCATGCGAACCCCCCCGTCGAGCAGCCCGCGTGGACCATGTACCTTTACAAAATTGTGTTCGGCATTTATATGTTGGTCTCGGTGGTCGTACTTATCAATTTGCTCATTGCTATGATGTCAGACACGTACCAGAGGATACAGGTAATGTGGGCCATCCAAGTGCAGCCAGCCGAAGCCCGATTCAAACATTCTACTAATAATTTATATTCAATATGCTTAAGAATAACTAGAAAAATTAGCTTCTATTCAATATATATTGAACAAATCTTCTAAAAATATTAACAAAGCTACGTATGTCACATTACAGTCTGTTAATTCTTTGCCAAATTTTTCACGAGTATTGAATTGGTGCAAAAAAAATCAGGGCTTTTTTAAAAATCCAGGCGGACCTCAGCTTTCGCACATTCGACTTTCGCACAATTTGCTATTTCGCACCATTTTTGAAAAATCTTTTTTTTTTCAAAAATTGTTGCCATAAGGCACGGCATAGTGATGGATGAAATGGAGAAATCTTTGTGTTATGGGATAGGTAATCAAAATCAAGAAAACATCCCTCTGAGTACGTCAATGATTCAAGCTAAGGCTCTTAGTTTGCATAAAGATTGGAAAGCTAGACTAAACAAAGATTCTAACACAGTGTTTCATGCAAGTAACAGCTGGTTTTCAAGTTTTAAAACAAGGTATTCTTTACACAATATTAAATTCACTGGAGAATCAGCTGATGTGGATGAAGATGCTGCAAAAGACTTTATTTCGTCATTGTCCAAAACTATTGATGATGGAGAATATACCTCTAGTCAAATATTCAATGTAGATGAGACTGGTTTATTTTGGAAGAAGATGCATAATCGTACATTCTTATCAAAGGACGAATCAGTTAACCCTGGTCATAAACCTTCTAAATTTAACAGTGAAGATGTTAATGAGACGATTGAATCTCATTCTGAACCCTTGACTAATGAATTTCTAATGGACCGACAAGAGAGCGAAAATAGTATACAAATTGAAAATGAGGAAGAAGAACCAGAAGAAATCATCAAGACCTTAACAATAAAAAACATGAACGAAGCTTTTACGCATCTCAAAACATTTTTGAATATTATGGAAGAATGTTATCCCAATGGAGAACGCATATCTCAAGTGCGTAGGGCGATCCATAATAGTACTGCATGTTACAGAACTCTCTATGAAGAAAAGAAAAAAAAGTAGCAAAATACAACTAACCCTTGACAAGTTTATTAAAAGAATATAATTTTTATTTAATATGTACTTAGTAGTACATATTAGTATACGTACGTAGTTAAGTACAATTTTTGGTGTTTATTTTTACATCCGAACATTTAACTTTCGCACACATTTTGAGAAACCAATCATATGCGAAAGTCGAGGTCCGCCTGTAGCATGTGCCGAAACTCTTTTCTTATTAAGCTTTTTAATAAAGCAGCTTTTCCTATGTTACATATAAAAAATACTCCCGTTTACCTGTGCTAACTACTACTTTTTTATTTCATTTTTAAAACGCTACTTTTAAAGCAGACGTATTATTTATTTTATTAGATAAGTTTAATTAAAAGCTATTATATCCTTATACTCGTATCCACAATTTCCATTGTGTGGGCCAGACGTATTGTCCCAAAAGGTTTTTTTTTTATTTCATTTTAAATGTATAACGTATTTTTTTAAAAGGATATCAGATCAAACCATAAAGATGCTTCTTATTAATTTTCCCATTGGATATCTCTTCTAATAAATTTGTAAAATAAATATAATGAGAGTAACTCATAGATTCGACCAGTGGCGCGCCGATAATTTCCGGGGCCTGTGTGCAGAATTTTAATTGAGGTCCTTATACTTCTATAATAAAAAAAACATATAAGATTTTTAATTTTTTCTCCAATTTGTGCCTCTCGGCACACCTAATCTTAAGACACCTATGTGCGCCACACAATCTGGTCATATGGCCTGGATTCGACAAAAAGTGTGAAAGGGTTAAATGTAGAAACCAGTGCCGTTTTGTGATTTTTTTTTTTTTTCTTCACTTGAATCCCCATTTTTTTCTCATTTGGTTGACTGAAATCAGAAATAATAACGACATCACTCATGCGTTTAAAATGCGGATCATATGAATCGCATTTTGATTATTAAATGATTTCTTTGTCGAGATTTTCAAGTCTCATAAATTTTCCATTGACTCGCATATTTCAGATAATTTTCTTGTTTTGCGCTCATTAAAATCCAAAACAAACATTCTATTTCTGGTAAAATTTTCCGCCACGATCGAACGAGTGTTAATGACTTTTATCAAATTTAATTAAGTCGTCATCTTCGTTACAAAGGGTTTCAAGAAAGCCAGTAGATGCTAAGTCGATTCAATAAAAAAAAGCCCTGAATTTAGCTTACATAGTTTTCAATCCGAAAAAGCGTTAACGGACTGTAATGTGTTAGATTAATATTTAATCTAAGATTAGACTTATAAAATATAGATTTTAATATACTTATAAGATATACTCGTGGTGAAATCATTTATTACGCATCGCGTATATTTTTTAATATTATTTAATATTCTACATTTGAATTATGCGCCGTCTTAGATATAAACAATATAAGGATCTTAAATTAACACGTTTTCTACGTTATTTTTCAATAAAAAAAATCAGGAAACAGTTGATAGTTATAATTTTTAGAAGCAAGAAAAAATGCATAACTTTCACAATAAAAACATTTTTTTACTGGATGCGTAAATTGATTCCGCCACGAAGGTACGTACGGTTGTAGCCAATTGATTCTGAACACTCATAAATGCTTTTTATTAGTTAACGCCCAATTATTTTGTTTTCATTTTCTATAAACATTCAACTTTTCTTACCTGTATATTGTTTTATTAAATTACACCGGTTTTGTATAAAACGCGCAAATTTAAACTACCGCGTAAATATGAATACTTCGAAACATTTTTTTGACTTTAACCATATTTAAAATATAGTGGTATATAATGACAAAATCATCAGCATTGATTATTTTTGAAAAACTAACAAACAAACAGAAAAGTGAAGGGATGGAAATGATTTAAGTGGGAACATGGAAGCGTATTACAAATCCGCATGAAGATCGAAAAAATAAAACCATACTACTATTTTTTTTTATCTTATAACCAGTGTTATGTCTTGTAGTTAACATGCATATTATTTCGATAATGTAAGTTAACCGCGACTGAGCTAAGTTAGTAAACTATGAATTCAGGGAATTCTTTATAATACTGGGGAATTGTTGAAGTCACCCATCGCCATTGTTTATAAAATAATATATGTATTAAAGGTAATTTTACGTGTTGGAATTAATTAATTTAGCAACGCTATCTATCTTTCGTTAGGTACATAATTACCGGAAACAAATAATATCTTTATACCAACTGAAATAATATTAACCCTTTTAATCGCCACCCCCAGTTATATGGATTTTTACCGTACGTCCCATTTTCAATCATAAACTTCAAATAAAATAAAACGGCTAAACATATCGTAAACTAAACATTCTAAAAAATCACACCGCCTTCAAAAAATGTCTCTGCATTAATTTTCATTTAAAAATATAATATTTATTCATAAATAAATTCGTCGTAGCGTTTGCCGTGGCGCTGGTGGCTAGACCGATTTCGCGTGCCTGCACGCCGTGGCATATATTTTATTTATTTATTTAAGTGGCATATTAACCCTGAGGCGGGTCTTTGCCACCTGGAGGTACCTCCGTCTCAGCCATGTCATGACTGTGACGGACGTTCTCCAGGTTATCTTGGCTCTTCGAATACGGGTCAGATCGCCAGACACAAGCCCGGGACATCCACACGTGACAAGCTGTCACGTGTGGATTGCAACAATAATAATCCAGACGGAGTTAAGGGGGGGGCGTTCGTGGTAATTTACGGTCCACAATCAGGAATTACGGGCACCTGCACACACGTCACTGAATTGGCCTGGATAGCGGCCTGGCTCCTCATAGCCCCGTAGAATCTACAAAACTATGATTGTGCCCAGCCGCTATCGCCGCCACGTCTGATTCCGACACGCGACAACACTCGACTCGAGTTCAACAATCTGAACGGTTAAAATTAACCAGTGTCGTGGTTTGACACTGGGGAGATAATAAGTGTGAATGGCACATTTGGTATCTTTCTGTTATGCCTTCCACCTATCCTAATCAAATGAATAAATAATAAATCTGTAACAGAGATTCGGAAAGTCTTAAGTCAGATATCATTCATTTCCTAACAAAAGTGTAGGTAGAAGACGGCAGGAAATGCTTGTAAATCATTAGTCAAATGTCAATCAGAATATTGACGGAATTATTGTAGAAAAAGTGGATCAATTTGATGACGAATCACAAATTTTAGTCGGTTGAGAGCGAGAGCACAGTAAAACCCGTAATTCGTGGACCAAAATATCGTCTTCTGTGAAATTGTTGGGAAGAAAGAAGTTGTCGTGGCTCTGAAATATTAGTCCAAAATTATGGAGAATCACAAAAGATTTTGGAGAAAATGCGAAGATTGGTATATCGCCCACGTATAAGGCATAAATAAAAATAAATAGATGAAGAAGAAGAACTAAATGCCGGTGCTTTATATAAAAAAAAAATAAGAGAAAACTCATTTTAAATATATCCACCATCTGGGATGATATAAGGGTTGGTTTCAGTCATCTCAGGTTACATCCTTGTCAGTTAATGTTGAAAATCTTTAGATAATTAAAAAAAAGATTGGTTTGGGATCAATTGGCCGCCATTACATATTAGACGCATTATATCGGTGGTCTTCAATCTAAATCTGATCCTCTATCGGTTTGAAATTTATATGTATATTCAATTACATAATATATAAAATAGATTTTAGTTATAATTTAGCATAAAGTTCAGGATATTAAAAGAATGATGACCCCTGCACTAAGCTATCTATTGTATATACATAATAATATTTCCACTAATGTATATATATTAATATGAGATCCATTAATTATTATTTATCTCTCTTAGACGTATCGCATAGTTTTCTTCTTCGTTACATAATTATTATTTCCATAATTTTAATCAAAATCACAATGATTTGGTATATATTGTTTTAGATGAATAAATCAAATTGGTATACAAATTAAGTATTGCTATTTTATTTTAACCAAAATTATAGGGGAATGAAATATTTACACATTACCGAACGAGTACGCCGTAACGAGTTGGAGTCTTTTTATTTTTTCGCGTAAACAACCGCGGACGCCAACGTGGAGTTTTTAAATACGTACAACTTTGATCGTTCTTCCATTCTTTATCTATTCATGTTTTAAAATTTGTAAAAGAGATGGCGTAAATCAATAATAAAATTACAAAGTTATAACAGTGGCGGTTCGTGGGTAAAATATTTGGGGATGCTGCGGAAAATTAAAATTTAAAAAAGTGATTGTCGCTTATATGTTATTTAAAATATAAAAAATAAGGTGAGGGAAAATTCTAAAAAATATAAAAAAAAATAAACGGCACGTGGCTTAAAGAAGCTGCGAGCCATCGAGTCGCAGTGCGACAATTTGCTTAGGGGTGCTGCAGCTCCGCGCAGTGTATATTAACGAGTCGGACATAATTAAATTGCGCAAAAACATGATTTAGCATAAAAACTTGCGATCGGTAATGTGTTAATTATGTCTTTCATAATTTTGGTACGTATCTTAAATTTAAAAAAATAGAAAAATATATATATTTAATTCGCAATTTATTTTTTAAACTAACGCTTTTATAACTTTTTAAATAAAATACTTTGTATACTTCCTATAAAATAATTCACATATATAATTCTTTATAAAAAAATGACAAAATTGAACACAGGCACAATCGGACATCGAATGGAAATATGGATTATCAAAATTGATCAGGAATATGCATCGTACAACCACAGCTCCATCGCCGCTGAACTTAGTAACCACTTGGCTGATGTGGCTAATAGCCATGTGCAAGGTTTGTAAATGTTATATATTCACCTCTGAATATTTATTCAATGATATTTTAATAAAATATCTAAAATTTTCTAGGCGAGAATGGCTAAGCGAAAACGACCGAGCTTAGTGCATCTCATAGGATTGCAGAGGAATCAAATGAGTGCGAGAACGAAAGCAGGCGCCAAGTGGCTATCGAAAGTCAAAAAGACTCAAGTTGTTCCAAAGGGTATGTTCTATTTTTTATATCTATTTATTAGATCGAAGAGAAATTTATATATTTTATCTGTTCATATAGATTCTGTTGCACTTTCTGTCGTCCATTTAAGTCCGTTGGGTTCTCAATTGAGCTTTTCAAGTACTACACGCATTGAAAACGTTGCCGATTGGGAAGCTATAGCTAAAAGGTACAGGGCATTGTGGAGAGATGTCACCGAAGGTCCGGCAAGAACCGAGACTGAAGACGTAGCATCCACCATTTCCGAGATGCCAGCAGCACCAGCAGCTGCACCAACTCAATGATAATTCAACCATTAAATAATAATAATATAATGTAAATAATTAGGTATTCATATGTTAAAGTCAGATCTGTAAGCATTGTAAATGATATTTAATGATAATTTAAATAATAAAACGCGTAGAGATTACTGTTAAGGTACAACTCTTAATTTATTATCATTGAAATAAATAGAAAATTGGATTATTTTTACATAGTTTGTACATATCTGTAAAATAATTTTTATACAGCATACGTAGTCTATGGAAAGTCGTTGTAAAATTGTAATTTAAATATTTTATAAGAGCGTCTCTGTAAAAAAAAATATTTGTATATAAGAATTTAGATCTAATTGTAATGTTGTCATTTTTTAATTAAAAAAATGTACTTATAAACGTTTAAAAAAATGCCAAAATATAATTCCACTGTTCCTTAATATTATTACAACGTTAAATCCCATACATTTAATTTATCTATAGGATTTTATACGTGTAACGCTCTTTTTGCACTAGTTTATTTCTAAAAGTATAATTTCATCGAGCAACAAACGATTCAAAAATCAGATAATTATTGAATTAAATTCTTAATATCAACCGAATTTGAATCATTTAATTTCCTATATAAAACATCTAATTAGAATTAAATAAATATTACCACCAGAGAATCTTTTGTCATACAATTCAATTTATATGCCGAATGTTAATATATGAAAATATTTTCTATATAAAAAAGTATTGATCTCCAGATTTAGTAGTGACATGTAAATTGAAATTATTTTTTTATACTATTCTTTTCTATGAAATTATATTTGTGATTATTTAAATAATACTTTTGCCGTGTTTTCATTTAAATAGAGCTATGTAAACATTTTTGGACTTCACGTCTGAACTGGACGATCGATATATGTGCCTTATGAATTTAGTAAAATATTATTTCTTCTTAAAATAAATAGTCTAAAAAATATTGAGTATTTATTTTTATTATATTATCCATTAATGGTGTTTTCTAATATAGATATATTATATTTAGGAGTCCAAGTATTTTATTTTTCTCGAATAACTCTTTTAATATAAATCATAAATACACAATATAAATAATCAATGTCCTATATTGTCCGAAAATGCGAAAAAAAATAATATTCGTTTCTGTTACCACGGGCGCGATGTTTTTCTCGCTCGCATCCGGTATGATGTGCCAAGTGCAAGAGAAAGGTACTAGTAACACATGCCGCGAGAATTTGGCGGTCGTCGGTAGTCGGCGGCGTATCCTCAGTCTGCAGGAACATCTCCAAGCGCGCTTGTCATTTACACCAGTGCTTCCGAAATTATGGACCGCGGTCTTCTGGGGGGTCGCAGGATTCCTCGCGGGGGCCGCGAAAAAAATTCAGTACAAAGTACAAATATTCATTTATGAATATTTTTCCAGATAGCATATTTTAAGGAATGTATATATTTAAGTCTGTTAAATAATAAGACATATGAGAGCATATTTATATACACAACAACAACAAACAACAACAAAAGAATAGATTAATCTATTTAAAAAAAATATTCAAGATATTAATGAAGAATTCATCAATATCTCGACTTGAAATGGTTGGAATAAGAAAAAAATAGGGACAAATAAGAAAAAATAAGAATAAATAAAAGTAAAATAAGAATAAATAAAAAAAAATAAGAATAAATAATAATAAAAAAGAATAAATAGTAATAAAAAAAGAGAAACAATAAAGGAATAAAATCCAGATAAATAAGAATAAAGAAGCAAATAAGAATAAAATCCGGAATAAATAACAATAGAATCAAAGATAAATAATAATGAAATGAGGAATAAATGGAATATAAAGAAAAAAATATTAATAGATACAAAGGATTATTTGGCATTTTGTTGCAAAGAGATATGTTCAGTGCATGGGTTTGCTGTATCATGAATTAGAAATTACGATGGCTATCTCGCGGAAGGTTTAAAACGGTTTTTGTGCTGTGATATAAATATGTGTATTATAATTGTAATAATATTATTGGCAAATAATCTTAATAAATATATAACGAAATTTTTTTTGGGCGGGGGGCGGGAATTAATTCTTTCAGATTTGGGGGGCCGTGACGTGAAAGTAATTGGGAAGCACTGATTTACACGACATATTGATTGTTAAAAAATCCAAAATATCGACCAAATTTCCATTAATATCTTGACTTGAAATGCTTGAAGTCTAATTTCCTTTATAAATAGACCCCCTTCGGACGACACGGTTGTTTGAGCCGCTGTGATCGGTTAAAATCGGATGGTGGAGAAATCCAACATATAAAACATAAAAAAAATATTTTTGTATGTTTTCATGATGTAATAATTTAATTTCATAATGCGTTTATTATGTCAGAAAAGATTTTTTTATGAAAATATTCAAATATGTATAAAGAACTCGTATGTTACAAGCTAATAGTGATCGTCTAGATCTGACGTCATGCCATAATGGAGCTGGGGGGTCTGATATAATGTAATGATACGTTCGTGGTTAAGAGGTGGGGTAATTTAAAATATTACGTCGCAAATATTAATATGCATTATATCACTAATATAAAATCGTTGAGTAAAATTTTGTGTTTGTAGAAGAGGGGGTTATAACCATAAAAACAAATTTTATCATGAAATGTGACAGTATGGAAAGAAGTGATATCAATATGAATTAATTAGTTAAAAATATATTTAAAGGTCAAAATCAAGGATTTAATATATGTACGTATTTTTCTTTTAACAGATAACATAGTACATGGCCACTATTTTTTTGGTGCGAACCAAAATCAGTATAAACAATGGCGCCAGGCGATGAATGTCCAACTGTCAAAACAGATCCGGAGCGACTCGCACTCTTACTCAATACTTATGTATCAGTTCGAACGGCTGATGGCGATCACAAAGGATTCGTAGACGCCATTGATCCTCACAGTAAAAGGTAAGCTAATACTTGCACCAAAATTTCTACATTCATCTAATCAATGATCATGCCATTTTCTAGCGTTATTCTCTCCACCGATATCGAAAATGTATCTAAAACACTTGTACTTATGGGTCATATTATAAAAGAGATTAACCGAGAAGAAGCTCCAAGTAATTGTCGACAATATATCGTACCTGATAATCAGGACGCAACGGATACCGTGTCGTTAGACGTGCAAAAACGAAAAGTATTCAATTGGTTAGTGCGAAATCTGCTGCCAGTGCAGGACAAGGATGGGGTTTTGAATGTTCACGATGGTAATTTACAAATCGTACCCCCATATCGGCCCACAGACTGCATCAGCAGCAATACGATTATTTTAGGGAGGATACAGCATTTATTACAAAATATTCCAAAGGATCTGAAGAATGACTGAGTTTGTTTATGAAATGTTTTATATTTAATATATCTATAAAATAATAAAAATCGTGTTTATTTTCGTATTTACACTATGGGGACTGATTATATGTGTGTCTGGGTTTTCCAGACGTTATTGGTCAATGGCAACGCATATATGTCAATATTCCATACTACAATATCCCATGCATCCCATTTTAGTTTTTAAAATCAAATTTATAATTTATTTTGCATATACAGTGGAACCCGGATCCATCGTTCTCGCATATCTTGTTATTTTTTTATTCATTCAGTCATCATAGGCGCAACAGCCCTATTGTAGAGCCCTGGCTTCATCCGACACCCTTTTTCATTTTATCCGTTGAGTGAGATATAAAATTAAACCCCGGGGCCAGTAAGATATACTTTGCTATATTCTTCCAAAACTCATGGTCCTTTAAAATGAAGTTAAAGTCTCCTGTTTTGCCGATGTCTATTGGGTACCCCAAGTTTATGTTTTTTCTCGAATAACTCTAAATATAAATTTTACATGTCTCAAACTTTTTGTATTTTTCAAAAAAAGTCTAAAGGATAAATATTATAAATAATCATTGAGCTTTATTATCTGCAATTGCGAAAAAAATAAAAACAATGATATTCGCTTCTTTTGCCACTGGCGCGATATTTTTTCTCGCTCACATCTGGTGCGATGTGCCAATTGTTAGTGAAACGTGTAATTGACATGTACTGCGTGAGGTCAATCGGTGGCGAGAGCTCAGTCTGTGACGAGACATCACCGAGTGCACGTATCAGTTATGCGTCATATTAGTTGAAAAATCCAAAATATCAACCACATTATGCTGAATATCTCTGAATAACTATTTTTATTCTTAGAATTATCCTTTTAAAAAAAAAATAACGAGATATTGATGAAGAATTCATCTATATCTTTCTTATTTTCCATTATAAATAGACCCCCTTCGGACTAAGCAGTTGTTTTAGAGCTGCCGATACGGATGGTTTAAACTGTAATCGCTCAATGACAGAATCACAGGATTCATAATCATTTATGAAATTCAACATGTACTTTGGCTCTCCATTAATTCCATTAAGACCATTTTTATGACCTTGAGTTACAAACTATCTAAGGCTCGTTAGGTATACATGATGATGATGATGATTTCGTATGGCTTTTACTTTGTAACCTCCGTTGATTGCAGAGGATATATTTTGGGCAAGATCGCGATAAGCGAAATTTCGCAAACGGGGGATTTATAAAAATTCATTTTAAAATTCTAAAAAGCACTTCATTTATTTTATTCCAAGATGCAAAAAAAATCTTGATTCCCTTGTTTTGCCAAACCGATAAATTGTTTTTAGAATAACTTTTCATTGCACGAAAAGTTTCTGATGAAAAATTAATTCAATTTTAATTCTGTGCCGAAAAGAATGGTTAGTTGATCCTTTGCTCCTTTAAATCCAGAAGCAGTCTTTTCCTCTATAAAAATAAATATATATGGCATTCGTTTCCGAAAGAGTCTCGTCTCGTATACGTTATAAATTAAATTTTGTGAATAATTTCGGAATTCCAAGGAACTGTAGGATATTTTTCAGTTAATTTTAGGCCTGTACCAGCTGATTTATCAATCATTTTAGGGCTATGCAAGTTTTATTGTTTTCTTATCCGATCAAACTAACCTTTGCTGGCTTTGAAATCTTATTTTCCTCCATGTTAAGATTCTAATTAAATTGGTTACAGAAATTAGGATTTTTTTGAAATCAGTACAAATTTTGTTGGTTTTTAAAGTAAAACTTTAGAATGCGATTATGGGTGGCTAAAAATGCGATGTAAAAGCTATTGATAATTCGGAAAAACAGGGGGATATCGAAAAAGGCAAAAAAACATTTAGTGCAGTCTCGTAATCTCAATTTTTAATTAAGGCGCGGAAACCTGGACCATAAAGGAGAACATAAAAAAGAAAATTGACGCCTTTGAAATGTGATGCTGGCAACGCCTGCTGATATTACCACAGACTGCTAAATGCACAAACATGTCTGTCCTAAAAGAAATGGGGAAAGACAAAGATGACCGACTTTTTAGCAGATGTCTCTAAAGGAATCTTCGATACTTTGGACAGCTAGAAGAAACGATAGCCTGGAGAAGCTCGTCATACTTGGAAACGTACAAGGAAGGGGGATGGCGCCTACCCACTGGAGTGACCGACTGTAATAACTGCGATGCAGAATGCAGAATGAAAAGTATCCTGGAGAGTCAAAATCAATAGGATTCGGAACAAGAATGGTCACGATCCTCAGACATTAGGGTGCCAACCAAAGAAGAATTGACATGTTTTCGTCATAAAATTTGATCAATTGCAAAATATTAACCTGAACTTCAATATGTTCTTGAACATGGCCAACAGCGTCCTTTACTTCTAAATCTGTCTCTCAAAGATTGGAATATAACGTAATGATGTATTCTTTAAAATGCATTTGTACTAATCGCATTGATACGAAATAATCAATACTCGTCATAAATATGCAGTGCATAGCCTTAATTTGATCAGATGCATAATTAAATGTGCTAGGATAAAGGAAGATTGATAGATTTTTTTTTATAAAAATTTCATATTTAATTCTCATAATACTGATGAGTAGTTTATTTTATCTGATCTTGGACATCAATTACACGATTCATCGGAGTACAATAAAAAGGTATAAAAAAGTATTCATCAAATATTACATAAGGAATACAACTTTCTAGATTTATTAATATTAAAAAAATACAATATGGCACGCAAATTGGCATTAGTAAAAATGAGTAAAAACAGATCAATTAAAAAATTACATATACATTGTCCGACATCTTTATAAAATTTACACTTAACATTAAATCGTAAAAAAATCTTATACGTTAACATGTAAATCACAGATATATTTGTTAAAAACCGAGAGATTCTATTAAATTCAATTAAAAATAAAAAGATTCAACGTTACGAAGGCACATCGGGAACGATAGAATTCAATGACCCCTGCACTATAATATCGGATAAACCTTTTTTAATTTGAATAAATCTTCGTTTAAATTCTAAACCGCACCCTTTCGACAAACGAAAATCGACAAGCAGTTTACCGTCCATTTCTATAAAATTGGCCTTGAATATGAGATGCATTTTTCTGCTATCCATCGTCGTGACTGTCATCTGCAAATACAATCAATGGTTAATATTTTATAATGCATTTTAATGCGTATATAATTAATTACCCCTCTAGCCTGCGTCACTTTCCATTGACATTGCATGCTGCGCAACAGACTGCCCAACTGTTCGACGGCCTCGGTCCAACTGCAACTAACGAAGAAGCGAGTCATACGCTTCACGAGCTTCTGGAACATTCCCTATTTAAACAAAATTATTATTATTGATCCTTTCTTCACGGATGAATAGATAGAATGATTATTATTTAATTACCTGTGATGCAGCACTGCTCTGCGTCGGATTAAATTGTGTTCCAATGAACAGATCGTCGGACACGACGGGCTGAGAGAAGCATGTCGTTTCATCCGCAACGTGCGGATCTTCGTATATCAGAGATGCAGTACGGTCGCCGCTCGGCAACGGTTGAGATAAGCAGACCCCAAGATTTTTCACTTCATTGCAATAATCTATGAAATGCATTCAAACGCATGAATATATAAATATGCACGAATATATTTCTGCACGTTGTTAAATAATCAATAAATTTGAATGGAAAACGACTTACGATACGAGCTCGGCGCACGTGATGCATCCGTCGACAGCTGTGCTTTGGTAATCTAGCTTTATGAATTATAAAACAAATCACACAGCTAAATCGCCAAAGCACAGACACCGACACGTCCTATCCGTCGCCGACGTGGAAAATAATTACAGTGACGAGTTATGTGTTAACAGTACGCGCTATCTCAGGCCACAAGTGTCCCTGAGAATCAAACTCCTCAGAGTCACCTAGTACCTGATATAGAAAATACTTCAAACACATGTCGATTCGAGATAAACATGTAATGCACACACACATACCTTAACATTAAATTGTACGACAATTGGAAAGGGACTCACCGTCGTCGGAGTTTTGCGCCGAGATCCAGCGGTGTCTTTGGAGACGTTCGATTGTAGGGCGGCGGGCGGGGTCTTCTGACAGCAGATTCCTCAGCAGTCCGAGAGGTCCGGCCGAGATTATCCGCCAGGGTCCGCCGATCCCGAGAACACTGCCAGAACACCATGCGATAAATTCTTTGCAACTAGACGAGGGCACGTCCCATGGCAATTCTAATAAAATATGCACATGCTTAAAATGTGCAAATAAAACGCATCCAAAGGATGGCCCACAGAAAAGGGATTTAAATTTTTTTTACACATCAATACAAAATTTAAACCCCTTTTGTAAATAATATACAGCTATTCGGATATGATTGACGTTTTTAAAAGAAGTGGAACTCTGGAATAATCAATGTTCCGAGTTTGGACGGTTTATTATGCCAAGTCTGTTATATTAACCGATCCGTCACGGCGGCTCGAAAACAACCGAGTCATCCAAAGGAGGTGCATCAGAGACCGCAGGCATTTCAAGTCAAGATATTGATGCCTTTTTTTTAAGAAATGGATTATTCTAAGAATAAAAATAATTATTCATGAAAGGCTTCATAATTTGGTTGATATTTTGGATTTTTCTACTAATCAATATGCCGCGGAAATGACAAGTGTACTCGGTGATGTCTCGCCACAGACTGAGTTCTCATGGCACACGTCACTAGTGCGTTTCACTCGCACAATACCAGATGCGAGCGAGAAAAAAAATCGGCCCATGGCAACAGAAGCGAATATTGTTTTTATTTTTTTTCTGCAATTGCAGATAATGGTTTACAAGTGACCGACGAAGGTTGTGGACTATTTCTTTTTAAATCAATAACTGTCAGATAGCGGTGCAAGACACAGAGCACTGGTAAAAATAAGCGTCAGGCACCGATGACTGACACGGCGCGATACGTGTTAATTTTAACATTAAATTAAGAATGTTATTTTGAATAACGATAATTTTTATATGCGAAAATCGTATAAAAAATTTTAACTAATATTTGGATGGATACATTTTATCGTTTTTATAAAAATGCATTTGTCTTTTTCATATATTTTTCAGTCGACAAAAAAGTTCGAATCCCGAGCAATGAGAAATAGATGGAAAAAGGAATAAATTCCACACAATGAAACCATTCATGTAAAAAATATTATTTTGCGTTCGTTTTTATTCACGAGATAATAAAGAAATCGTCAACTAAAATACTCTGTGATTTGTTCCAAGAATAACAGCAATATATTCCGAATAGTTGGATCGTTTAAAAGAACAATGGATAATCACGAGACACGATGATACACACTGCTTAAATTACTCATCAGAGTGACACGAAAAACAATCTTTTTATACAAAAAAGTAATCAAAGATCATAAGAAAAACGTATAGTTATTTTTATTACTAATATAATTAGTAAATAGTGTAATATATATTGCCATAATGTATGTTTTGAGACTTTTATAGGGGTCAGACATACATACAATACCCTCCTATAACGCTCCCTGCTATAGAAGGGTTTATTGTACCTGCTAGAAATCCCATTTGGTTGATAATAAAAAATAACATGCGACATTAACATTGAACAAGGTCATTTAAAATATACGAATGGAGAAATTATCGACGTATTAATTTGTTTCAATTTACAAAATAAATTTAAAAAGCCTTTTTACCATATTTGTACGGTTGTCTTGGCTTCCATATCACGGGTTTCTATAAAGTAGTGCCAATTTCTTCTTTATAGGAGAACTGACTATATTGCCGAGTCACACTGCATTCAATTATGGCAAAAAAGAAAATATATTTCGATCATGAAATGTGTAAAAAAAAAGCTTATTATCCCTCCCTCTTAAAGAAAAATGTTTTCGATTCATGGAAATATCTAGAACCCATAAGTCTCATTAGTAAATTTTAATTTTAGATACATTTTCGCATTTGCAAATTTGTTCGAATGCAGGACATAATTATGTAAATTTCTCTCTAAAGGTTAATGTGCAAACACCAAATTAATGCGCTTTATTATAGGTTATGAGTTACGGACAGAAAATTATCCAAGTTTTTGGAATCAATCTATCGAGTAAAGAAAGGATCGGGTGCAATTACCGGATGAATCAACATAATTTATAATATATCAACCACTTAGATGCCAATGTCTCACTGATAAGTGACCCCATATGCCAATGTCTCATATAAGTCAAGAATCCTTTGTTTCCAAATCATATAAAATAGATAAATGTTCAATGAATTTCTATTCGTCGTGAAATCTCTATATTATTTTTTATTAATTCAAGATAGTATATTTCAACCATTTGACCGCTAACGTCTCATCGGTGAGTCGCAATGTTTTTCTGTTAAATATAAAGATGGTATTATTTTGAATCAATATATTGACATTTTTTAAAAATGGATTATTCTAGGAATAAAAATATTTATTCATGCTTCATAATTCGGTCGATATTTTGGATGTTTTAACTTAACAATATGACCCGTGGATGACAACAGTCTCGGCGATATATCGCTGGAGACCGAGCTCTCGCAGCATGCATCAGATGCACATTTCACTCGCACTTGCACATTGTACCGGACACGAGCGGGAAAAAACTTTTTTTAAAAATTGTTGCTCTATTATATTTATTCTTCAGACTTTTTTTAAACAAATACAAAAAAATTGTGACAATATTTGAGAAAAATCAAAAACTTGAGGTACACAATTTCGCCTGGGAGTAAAAGTTTTTTATTTGAGATTCGTAAACAATGTGTTGTGACAACCCTGAACCCTGTTGTGTTGTAAACACTAGGATGTCCTTAGACTATAAATTATGTCAATCTACTTTTTATGCAAATTCTATTGTTTCTAAAATCACTGGATCAAATATTTCACGTTGGAAGTCAAGTTGTTAGATACGTTTACATTAAATTATATTTTTACACCTAAAAAACGTGTAATTTTTAGGTAAGACTTTCCAGGTAAGTTCGGTATCCAAAGAAGCAATAAAAACGTCAATCATTTACGAGTAACTCATAGATATAACATATAAAAAAACATCAATAGCTTGTAAATAAATCAACAATACATTTCCATGACCAAACATTTCATATATGGATAAGCTGTATTCAATCTTTTCCCCACAGAATCCTCGGATAGTATTATTTAAACAATTTTGTATTATTAAAATTGTCTAAAATATTTTTTTCTCTGAACTCGTTCATCCTCATCGGAATGATAGGATGCGTAAATCTACGGTTTACGTATAATATATTATTCCACGATGAAAATGTTCATACAAAATGATCGGTCAGGAAATTACTTACCTATTTCAAACTACATTGAAAATCGAAGTGCAAAAACAAAGAAAACCAAGTGCGTTGCACTGGAGCGTTTGTAACTTCGGTACCGTAACTTTAGGCGTATCGAAAAATCCTACAGCTAGGATACCAAAGATACAACCACTCCATACAATCCATGCATTTGCCGGCAACAGCGATAATACTTACACAACGTAAATAATAAAAGCTAAAATTTCAACAAAAAATAATAAAAAAAAACATGTACAATTCTCGTATTACGAAAGCATAAAGAATTTCAAGATAAGGATATAATCGTAATCAAAACTGAAAATAATTATAAAAAGCAAACATTCACAAACCAAACGATAAAATATAAATCGGTTAATATAAATCGTCATTGGTTAAATTAAAAAAAAAAAAAAAAATAACGGAATAATCGTTACCTCCGGCTAGCATTGCGACGAGGATAATCCCGCAAGACCAAAGATCGGCGGGTTCGGCATTGTATGGGTCCCGAAGTACTTCGGGCGCCACATAAGGCAGAGTGCCACACCTTCTTTCCAATAACCTCTCGACCCCTTTCAACCTAAACGAAATAAAACGATTGTAATCGACAATTGTATCGAAAATTATACGAATTTATATCATTTTATACCTGAACATCGTCGCCATTCCAAAGTCTGAAATTTTTATATTATCGTTACGATCCAAGAGCACGTTTTCGGGCTTCAAATCTCGGTGGGCGATCCCGCGCGTATGCAGATATTCGACGCCGGACAACAATTGACGAAAGTACCGCCTCGCATCTTTGGCCGGCATACCTACGTCGGGCTCTGACAAAATTAAATAAACGTAAATTACGACAATCAACGGACGTAAGACAATAAATAATAATAAAAAAAATACCTATTCTATCGAAAAGTTCGCCGCCAGAACAGTATTCTAAGAAAATGTATTCGAAATTGTCGTGCGATCTCTTTCCGTAGTATTGCAACAGGTTGGGATGACGCAGTGATTTTTGTATCGTCGTTTCTTTGCGAACGGATGCGGCCGCGTCCGGATGCTTTCGCAGGTCTATCGTCTTCATTGCGACGGCCTCGCCGGTCGCCTTGTTTATCACGAGTTTTACTCTGTAAATTATATAATGCATTATTCTAAACGTATAAACATGAATATGCAGATACGTAGACACATTTTAGTCGATTTCATATATTCAGAATATTAGAAAAATTATATATATGACGGTCGATTAAAATTGAAACATCATAAACGTATAACCTAACGGGGATGTCGTCGGATCATTGAACGATTTTTTTCATATAAAATTTAAGGTTATGTCAGAAATGTAGGCGGACAGTCGAATAACACGATTTTTACTTAACCCTACGATATTTCAAAGTGCCGACGACGACTTATCGATTTTTGGGATCGCATTCGATATGCGAACCGTGAAACTTTTCGTCGGCAACCTTCGAAGAGCAAAATTTGAATAAGAATGGCATAATTTAAAAAGATGGACGTTGCATTAAAAAAAATTCGTTCAAAGAACCGCGACGGAACGGCGAAGGCAGAGCGTGCGCCGAAAAGTATGCCGACTTAAAATCGTCGAGGGAACGGATCTGATGGACCGAAAACTAGATTTCGACGGTGGTCGAAAATATCGGCGTCATCGAAAATTCTCGCCGGTTAGGCGAGCGCTCTCGAAAGCGGCGAATGGGGGCCCGGAGGCCGGAGGACTCACTCGCCGAAGGCGCCCTCGCCCAGCGCGTGTGCCAGCAGCCAGCCGTCCACGAAGGCGGCGGCCATGGCGCGGCCCGCCGATCGATGGGCCGCCGCACGCCGGCAAACGGCCTGCTCGCCACCCCGCCCACGCCGCGTTGCCGGCGTGCCGGCTCCGAACCGTCCGCCGAAATTATGCACATCGAACAAATAATATCGACGCGATTTCATTTTATTTTTAAGATTAATTTATATGGCATAATTTGTAAATCGTCTATATTTTTAAATTATAGATAAGACTTAAAAAAAAAAAACAGAAATAATATTCATGGCAACACTGCGACAACTATAGTCGACATTTCAATTTTATTTGGGGATTTACTTTTATGTAAGAAAATCATGAATAAAAATTCGATATGCGTGATGGGATTACTTTTAGGGGGTGTGAGTAATTATGATTCTAACTTTTGTTTTTTAGCTGCCCTAATTTATAAGATATATGATTACCCATTCCCGATAGTTTTTCGTCGATAATTATTTTTTATTAGGTCTGGACGAATGCATTCTTGTAAATTATAAATAAATTAAATAGGCTTTAGGTTATTTATTTATTTATTTAAAGACAATGCTTAGTTGGCATTACAGTTTGATTCAATTCGCCAACCACGCATAACAAACATATACATAATAATTAGAAAAATTAAATAACAAAAAAAATAGTAAAATTCATAGTAAAAAATAATGTATATTACATAGTAGAGAATATAAAAAAAATATATAAGATCAAGTATCGTCATTAACTGTTCTGTTATATGAAATTATAAAATCTCATAAGCCATCAACGAAATGGCTATACTTTATATTGAAAATGTCTACAAAATTACCTAAGTGGTTGAGCAGAGTAATAGCTCTTGTTACTGGAGAGTTTCCGAGAGCACCTGTCCTCAAATTTGACGGAAGAACAAGCACACATAAGGGCAACTCGCACAGTACAAAGGGGCTACGTACTGCGCTAACCAACAGCTTGAAGAAGTGCTTTGCACAAGTAAATTAACCTTCTTTTCTAGATAGTTACATACCCCAGTCAACCTTAAACCCATGCGTTGGGGTATAAGCTCGCGTAAAATTCAAATTTCCTCATGTAGAGATATCTTAAGAACTTTTTCTGAATCGTCATATGGCGCCCAGATGACCGTATTATTTTTATTAGTTATATGATTAGTATTTAATTAGCACTTAAACATAAAAAAAAATATTAGAAACCAGATGGCCGTAATAAACCTGTACTATTAGATTCATAGTCGGTTCTCATCAGTTTTTTTTAAATAATTATAATATCGATTGCTAATAGTTTATTTTATTACAGTGATTTAATTATATATAGTTTTATTTCCATAGATGACGAAAGATTACGATTTTTTTAAATATCAAAGAAGTGCATTCGGGGGTATGGCCGATCGACGCCGCGTGCGGGCCGCCGGCCGGTGACAGTTCTGCGCGAGGTTAGCGATGTGGGCTCGCGGGCCGGATGAGGCGCATTTCCCCATTGGTTCGGTGGCGCAGCTGCTGGCGTTGTTCAGGCTGCAGCTGCGCGGTGAGCCTGACCTGGCGCTGCTGTCCATCGTGGTGGGCGCCGTGGAAAATAGCCTCACCGCACCGCGCGCTCCACCGGCCTCCGCCGGCTTCCCGCAGTTGTCTTACGCAGAGGTGCGCCGCCTGTATGACAAGTTCGTGTCCGGCTTGGCCGCCGCACTCTCCGAGCCGCCGCCACCGCCCGCCAGCCGCGCACTTGTTAAACGCGTTTCCGATGTTATCTGGAACTCGCTCACTCGCAGCTATTACAAAGACAAGGCGCATCTGCAGAGTCTCTACAGCTACCTCACGGGGCGCAAGCTCGACTGCTTCGGCGTTGCTTTCGCCGTCGTCGCAGCATGCCAGGTGCTCGGATACTCCGATGTTCACTTGGCTTTATCCGAAGATCACGCCTGGGTCGTGTTCGGTCCGGACGGCACCGAGACCGCCGAGGTAATTAATTTACTTTATATTTAATTACACTACTCATAATCTATAGTCGTCGGAGTCGTCGTTGATAATATTAACAAATATGCATTATAATAAATTTATTCTCATAATTTGTTTACTACATAAAGGTCGACGGGCATATAGCTTTTTTCTGTATAATTATTTTATTTTTTAGGGTAATGAAATTACATGAAATAGACGGATATTTGGAAAACAAATCCAATGAATAAATGTTTACCGATATTTTGTCAACTATGGACAGTTGCTAAGTTTTGACTGATGGAAATGGAATGAAGGTAGATTATTTGAATATTGATTGATTCAATGTTAATGATGCCCCATTTTCGATTGTTTGCCGATCGATAGAATACGTCGAAAAGAAAGGAACGAAGGATCGTTCATCACGAATTTGTTGTTTCAGAATTTAAAATGTGAAAAACTCATAAAGTGAATGAAAACGGATCAACAAAAAATAATTGCGCTTTCAAAACTTTTTTAGAAATACTCGATGGAAATTAATATTAAATAATAATTCAATTACGGAATCGATGAATTATATTTGCATATAGTCGTCACATTGACAACAATGCACCGGAGCTTTATAAAGGATAAAAATTTTGTTTCAAAGATTTTTTTTTTATAAATATTTATTTTTCTATGTATATTATTTTAATAAATGTACTATTTTGCCTAATTAATCGTGTTTAATTATTTATTTCCGGTTTCACAACTAACATGATGCCAAAATATTTTGTTATATAATTAAAAAATCACAGAATTAATTTAAAATAAAGCTTTATTAGAGCGGTGTTCAATTATTTACCCATCTTTATTTATGTTCATAAAATTAATTTTAAAAAGTAAAAAATAAAATTCTACCATGTCATGAGATGAATAATTGGTAAATAATTAAATACACAGGTTTAGTATTTAGAAAAGCTAATTCGATTGTATTAAAATATTGAGCTTGACAATAATTTATATAATTTAATAAACTATGTTAATATTTTTATATCCAATAGGTTACTTGGCACGGAAAAGGCAATGAAGATAAACGCGGTCAACCAATAGGCACCGGTGTAAATTCTGCATCGTGGTTATACGTCGATGGATATCCAGTCACATGCACCAGACATATGGAAGTAGCGGCACTAGTCTCGTCCATCAATCCGTCTCTAACGTCCACTACCGACGTGTACGAAGTTGCATTGATGCAACAACATCTCTTGTGGTATCTATACGATCAAGGTATGTTATTATAATTATGTTTATTACTGAAACATCATGTAACAAATAATAAAACTGTATTTTTAATATTTTATAGGATATTTGAAAGATTATCCGATGGCATTGGGAAATTTGGGAGAGCTCGAGGAAGTCACACAATTTAACGATGGAAAAGTTCGTCCGAACAGTGCGGAATTGTATATGGAAGCTATTGATTGCGCTCGTAAGAAATATGCGAATCGACATGTTTATCCGTATACATTTCAAGGAGGATATTTTTTCCGGAAAAAGAAGTACAAGGAGGCGTTCAGCAGTTGGGCCGATGCGGGAGATGTTATTCGAGCGTAAGTTTCTACAATAGAATATACAAATAATAAAGTGGGAGTTGATTAATATTCATTAATATTACAGATATAATTATTCGAGAGACGATGAAGAAATATATAAAGAGTTTTTGGAGATTGCCAACGAGTACATTCCACAAATAATGAAATCGGAAAGTTCCGGACATTCTGCGCGATCCATTTTAAAAGATCCACAATGTTTCGCCCATCTTTTACGGTATATATTTTAATTATTTCAATATCTTCTACAAGTGCCTTGTTTGTTTTTGGACGCAGGTGATATACTGGCTCTGGTTTTTCCTCCATAATGTTGTCCATTTTTGGCGAGCTGGAACAATTCTGGAACTCCCAACATGGTCCAGTTTTGAATGTTGTGAAGCCAAGATAGTTTTTTTCTTTTCATCCACCATTAAAACTAACACTTTTCCCTCCATGATGATTTGCAGAAGGCCATACTTTGGTCCATGAATGATGTGTCCACACTGCTCAATTTTACAGTGTCCAGAACCTCCTGCTTCTAGTGGAGAAGTATGGAAGTATGGAAGAAAGTATGGTTGTATTCTTGACACGTTTCAAATATGGAATTTTCACCATTCTTTGATAGTACCACATTTCAAACGCCTCCTTTGGGTGACGATGATGATAATGATTTCATGTGGCTTTTACTTTGCCATTAGAGAACACCAAGAACAGCATTATTTGGCTACGTAATTCTGGTGCAGGTTGATCTACTAGCCTTACAGAGAGGCGGGCTCCTCTTTGGGCCGGCAGACTAACATCGCACGCCTTAGCGGTAGTCTAAAACAGCAACCGGGTGTGGCATTGCTTCCATTTAAGTTTCCTCGTTGCCACTATGACCTGGAACCTGAAGGAATGGGTGAGTTTGAAGGGAGTGGTTATTGTGCGGAAACGGCTCAAGGTACTATCTCGGCATTTGCCTTTGGATGCCTAGGAAGCTGGGTCAACCTAGCCCGGGATAGTCACATCTCTACCCTAATTTATATCACTATTTAACTTGTATCATGTTAAGTACTTTAGATATTTTGATCGCCTTCAAACCGATCGAAGACAAAGCGACAGCTCGCCAACAAATAGTGAGGTGTCTTAAACCTTTCTTCGACGGCGAGATTTCATACAAAAATCTCAATCTAGCCAAAAACCACCGGACCAATGGTTTACAATACGACGAAACGAACAAATTGAAACATATGCAAGCCATTAAATATTTTTTTTATGCCACCCCATATAGAAATGACGCAATAGCACCACATTCCAGTGCCCGTTCAGATTGTTCAGATTTCGAAGCATATCGACGCATAATTAAATAATCTTGCATATTCAAATTAAATTAAAGTCTCTCCTCGGTTTACCATCAGAAAAAACCATTGTTCTCTTTGCAACATCATACGAGACCGCGAATAAAAAGTGTTTTGTGCATCGCGGGCGAGGTTGATATCAATTTTATCCCTCCGCTAACCCTCCTTCGCCCGGCGGCACCGTATCCATCATAGCCACTGGCAAACCAGCGACCAGATAAGTCAATCCAAATAATTACCCACAACAAACGGTAAAAAACGTAATTAGCGGGAAAACGTAAATTCGGGGTACTCCATAAATACAGTGAAACGCGTTTTTTACATTTTTGAAGAAACTGAAAAAAACGTAATTTGTGGTAAAACGTAAATTCGGGGTACTCTATAAATACAGTGAAACGCGTTTTTTACATTTTTGAAGGAACTGAAAAAACGTAATTTGTGGGAAGTATTTAAATGTTTTATTAAATTTTTAATAAGGTGCATTTGATTTTTAAAGAGGTGCATTTGATTTGAAAAAAGGTGTATTTGACGTGAAAAAACTGTAGTAAACATCTGCCGTAATTGTATCATCCATTTTTAATAATTTGTAATAAATTATTCCTCTAACATTACACCAAATGCACAAAATAGCTTTTCCGAGTGTTAAACCAGGCTTTGGAGTCGGAACGGTAGTTTGATTTTGAGAAAATCATTGCCCTTTTCCACTTATAATATCGTAAACAATCCATTTCTTATCTCCAGTTAAACTTTGGATAGTTCATGCATTGTCCAAATTCCCATTCTATTTATTTTACCGACACGTGTTTTAAATGTGGCTGTACAAAGGACCTTGGAGATTTGAGTCTCTGCAACAATTCTACAATGGTTAATCAAGGATCTGACTTGACCAGGGATCTTGATATCAAATTTAGGTCATCCAGATTCAGGTGCACCTTTAGATTTCTATTACCGTTTTGAAACTTTCTATCCTAAATTGACCTTAACCTAAATTATATAAAATATGCAATTTCTTTCAGGGTCCCTCTAATATAATGCTTATCATTTTGAAAATACCTTTTCTTGCAGTCACGATCCTGAAGGTGATACCTCTAAACTTATGTCTGAACTGATTTTTTTTTTTATTTGATTACGATGGATGGCATAACAGAAAGATCCCTGCGCCATTTACCCATATAAAGATGCAGTGTCAAAAAACGACACTGGTTAATTTTAATATTATTTCAGTTGGATTGAAATTTATATTATTTATTTTATAATTATTTATTCGACGAAGGATAGAGGGCAACGCGTCAAACTACCTACATAAACATTTTTATAAAATTTGCGAAGGTAATGGGTCTCTTCCTCTTAAATACCCCCTGGCCAGTGTTATAAAGAATTCCCTGAATTCATAGTTTTCGTCGGACACCTATCCAACTACTAACTTAGCTAAGTCACAGTTAACCTACATTATCGAAATAATATACATGTTACCTACAAGCCATAATACTGGTTATATATTTTTTTACTTGCTGAATCTATTTGCTGCCTAAAGTTTTGATTTTTTTAATATTAATTGTTCAGCAATGTTTGAAGTTCCTCGGCTTTTTTTGCCAATATTGCCGTGTCGTCGGCGAAATTTCAATATAATTTACGATTATTATTTGATTTTTATTTACAGATTCTACGATGGAATATGTAAATGGGAAGAAGGAAGTCAAACGCCAATATTACACATCGGCTGGGCAAAACCGCTCGTAAATACAATATCAAAATTTGACGCAGACGTAAGGGCACAGGTCAATATCGATTGTCACGAGGAGCTGTTCGATAATGTAATCGAAGCGACTACTAACTACACTAAGGAAGATATCAAAAAAAGAAATGCAAGTACGGACGATGCCGCCGATAAATCTCAACAGTCATCAAACGACGATAAAAAAAATGATTCTTCCGCTTCCACGGTTCAAAGCGAAAATGTACCTGAAACAAAGCCGATAAAGCCGGAAGACGAAGTCAGAGAGCTCGGGGAGGAAATGGAGGCAGTTATCAACAGTCATCCGACCACCGTTCTATACAGTCGCAAAATGATCGGTTTGAAAAATCTATTACTGTCGGTTAAACTGAATACGAACGCGATATCTCTGCATTTAACTGCGCAGAGTCAAGTGTTCATCAGTAAAAAGTCTAAACCGAACGAGTCGTCGGATCAAAACGTACACTGCAGCATTAGACCGAAGCGAGTCCGACGAGATTGATCAATCACAACTATTCTAAAACGCATTTCTATTTACATTTTTAGATTAATTTTGAATTGATTTAAAAAATATACGATTATTTTTATATTGTAATGCTGGATTTCATTACGTAATTTAATTACAAACGAAGAGATATAATCGTTAATGTATTTTTTTCGGCTTCTCTTACTCATAATTTATAATATCACTGAAAATATTGTCGCATTTATATATTTTTTGATCTCCTATTTGTATTAAGTATTTTATATTATAGTTATAAATCGTACAGTTAGATTTTCAGATGATTATTATGTGTAATGTCGGCTAAGGTTACTCTTAATAGTGTGAGAGATGACGGATTTTATTGGTCAAACCATTATTGTCGTGTAGTTTTGTGTAATAGTGACGTAAACGTTAGATTCTAATTATTTTTAGGCATAGTTACTTAAAATAATTATTACAATCAAATTATAAAATAATTTTCTTTACGTGATTTATTACGTTTTGATTTTATTTCTTTAATATTGATACATTCCCACCAGTCGTATTATTAAACATAGTTTTTTTTATTGTTTGTAAACATAACGACAGATTGCTACATTAAACGAGTATCATTAAAAAAGGTAATATTTTTTTTGTTATTATTTTCACATCTATGAAAACTTGTATCAGATTTTTAATACGTTGTTAAAATTTTTATAGTATTGTTGTTGTAACGTTTTAATTTTGAATTGAATCTCAGTATAAAGATCTATTTTTTATATTATAGAAAACGTGTCATGGACATTATTACGCTTGATTTATATAAAGTTAGTCTCTAAATGATTATATTTACGTAGATAGATACGTATATTGTATTTATATTTTTAAAATAACTTCACTACCTGATGTAAATTTGTAATTAAATGTACATTTTAAAATTTACAGCTTTAAAAGTTGATTTTAATGTGGAATTAATAAACAGTAATTTTTTATTTACTCGTTATATTTCAAAACACCTGATTATATAAAAATATACATAAAATAAATTTACGACAGATACAAAATAATTCATAATTTGGATACAAAAATTACATTTACGTTTAAAAAATATTGATTAATATACACATATACTTATAAATTTATTATGGCATCTTTATTAAATTATATATGGCAACTTTAAAAAAGGATCGAGAATGGATCATCGGTTTTGTTATCCCAAGATTTAATCTCTTCTTTTATTAATTCTATATCTTTCGCACGTATTCTGCAACACCCGCCAACGTAACGCACACCTAATTTGTACCACTCGCGTACAAATGTGTAGATCGGATCTAAAGTTCTTCTTCCCAACCATCTAAAAATTAGAAAATAAGAACATTTTAAATTCAATAATGAAATTATTAAACAATCAAAGAGAAATCACGCATTTAAAAAAAAAACAGTTATACCAAATTATAGCAAAGGAACCTTGGGAACTTTAGGAAATACCTTGAAACTCAAGTGAACGAATACAAGGAGATACTCGAAAACAACTGGACTCATTTATTGCCGAAAAAAAGCCCGTCCCTCGTCCATCGAAGACAAGAGTTTTGCGGCATGACAATGCTAGGAAAGTACTTTTACCTCTAAACTGTAAGGCATTAAAATGTTGCTAGATAAGCGGAAAGAGGTAATATTTAACCTTGCTGATCCGGTGGGGTATTTTTTTTACGTAATTTTTATTTTACTTGTATAACTCATTTAACCCATCGGTTACGGTGGCTCGAAAACAACTGAGTCGTCCGAAAGAGGTCTATCAGAGACTCCAAGTCAAG
The DNA here is from genome assembly GCA_022495035.1 of Philopotamus ludificatus. NCBI lineage: Eukaryota > Metazoa > Arthropoda > Insecta > Trichoptera > Philopotamidae > Philopotamus > Philopotamus ludificatus. The sequence goes on along the minus strand of JAGXCT010035423.1, from coordinate 7,381 downwards.
ATATTGATGAATTCTTGATCAACATCTTGATATTTTTTATTTAAAAATGGATTATTCTAAGAATGCAAATAATTAATCTATTTCTTTTTCTTCGCAATTACATACCCGACTTCCATTGTATAATCTTCCCACTATTAGGATATGCGATTAATGGAATGAAATTGTCTTTGGTGCGATTCTCATTTATTCCTTGAAATAAACCGGTGACGTATACTGGATTGGTGCAGTTTATTCCGACGGCCATTATTTGTTTCGGATTCAGATTATAACAATGAATGGCAGCTTCTTTAAAATCGTCACCGTTCACTAATGATTTTTCATCCTGAAATAATAAAAAAAAAAACATAATATAGTCACAGTATTTTATCAATTGAGGTTATAAAAATTTACCTTGCATACAAATGAGAGCCACGCTTGGACTCTCGGAAACTCTTTCAAGAGCTCAACAAATATTTCTCCTTCTTTCTTAGATGGAATCGTTTCGAATGCAAATAAAGTAACTCCGGAACGTATTAGCTCGGCGATACGAGGTCTATGCGTATTTTTTATGGTCTGTAAATAGAAACAGATGTACATCACAATAAAATACCATCGTGGTGAAGTGAATATATTTATTTTATACCTCTTCAGACACTGTTTCCATGTAGCTACCAGTGAATTCGGATGCATCGTGTAGTAGCGCTCCGTAAGGTCCGATCGATCCGACAACTTGTGCCTGAGATTCTATAGAATTTGTTAAATGCAGATACAATTTATATATGATTAACGATCTTTGTGTTATTAAATTATTTATATACCCGGATTCTCTATAACATATTTATCGACTGCTTGAAACGCTAATTTAGCGGCTTCTCGGATTAATTCTTCGGCTTCTTTATCCGTAATGCTTAGATATTTCACTAAATTCGGCACCGACGCTTGATACGTGCACGTTTCTATATATTGAGCTCCGGCTAAAATAATTAAATTCATTGAGATTTTATTAATAATTAAATTATCGTATAACTAGTTACCTCGTAGATAATCAAGATGAGTTCTAAGAACAGCCTTTGGATCCGTCGATAAATATCTAGCTGTCCACAATGGATCACCATCGATTTCACCGACATAATAGCTCATTTGTGTGGAGAAACCACCGTCTATTAGCTTGATATCCATCTCCGACAGTTTACTATCTGAATTAATATTCTCTGCTTTAATCATTTTTATTTTCTAAATTTTAAAAATGTTTCATATGTGAAAAACGGTCAACTTTGTTGCCTTGTTGGTTAACAAATGTGATAAGCTATACAAAATTATTAAAATGTGTTTTTAGTGTAACGCTATATGATTTGACTGTAGGTATAAAAAATGTTTGAAATTCACGATATACTTATGGAATTAATTACATCAGTGATTATTAAAAACAATGTTTTTTTATGCGGTTAACACAAACAATGTTCTATTTATTATTCGATATTCAGTGTAGAAAAACTTTCCGATGATAAAAATATACATATGATTGTATTGAACAATATTAAACGATTGCTCGGAAAATGTATATATATTTTTAATAACATTTAAAAAATGGAAATATACCTTTGCAATATCAATATATTGGCGATATCCTAACATTTTTCATAATAGTACTTGCAACGTGTAATAGTTTTCGGGGAAATTTTCATGCCGATACAATTGGGTTATCATTGTTAAAAATAATAGCAACACATAAAATTTAATCGGTTTACATAATTTACTATACATCATGAGAGTTTAAAACCCCTGTAAAAGTTCCTACCCACTGCTATCGCATTTGCAATATCGTTGTCTGCTTCGTCCATCGTTGGACTACGACCCGAGCTATTTTTTAAATTATGTACCCACGAACCTAACAGCAAGTTGTACGGCCATATCAGATAAGGAATTTATCTTAGGTTTTTGAATATGCATATCATGAATTAAAATAAATCCATTTTAATAACAAAAAAAATAATGTGATATATTTATAATATTATTAAAAAAGAGTTTTATTCGATATATAAACAAATTATAATACGTATTAATTTATATCTTAATTTAAGACAATGAACTTTAGAAACATCAATAATTCATGCTTGGTGTTAAACTTTAAAATTCGTATTCGATAAATTCCACAATTGTAAATTATTTAAAAAAATGATTTTAAAATGTCATTAATTGTAATTAATTTATATTATTAATAATTCGGTTTATTTAAACCGAATTATTAATAAATTTGAATAATATAACTACTATTCTGACAAACAATGTGAAAAACTGACAATAGATGATTAAACAAATGAAGGTTAAATTAATTTTAATAGCGGCAACACTCTTTGCGCTTGATTTAAATGATTTATTGTCTTTGATATTTTATTTAAAATAAGATGCAAGGTGTAGGAGTCGAGGTGAGATTTTATTTTTAATAAAACAACGGTATAAAAATACATCTTTTAATAATAAATGCTCAATACACAAATGTATAAAATATGGATAATTCATAACACATATATTATCTAAAAATCTGTCCTTGACGATAATGCATTTATACACTTTATACATGTTTTTATTACATTATTAACAACTTTGACTAGAAAATTTATATAAAAATCGACATAATTAGGTACATGAGGTATATTTAAATGTTGAGTTTTATTGTTGTGCTCCCTCTGTTATGGTAGAATTTTCAATTGAAAATTCAGGTTAAAATTCAAGCGGAGAGCTTAAATTTCCGGTCAGTCATGGGATTGTAGTGTAGAAACAATATATCATAATCATATATTTTTTTTGGTATCAGGATAATTCAATAGATAATCCGTGTTCGTAATATTATTATAAAAACTAAATGAGAAATAATTTCGTAAAAATTTCATGTTGCTATATTCGCAACTGCGTATTTACAGAGAAGATTATATAAAGTTAATGTCTTAAAACTACAAATTTGAGATCATTCAATAAGTCAGTTACTCGTGGATATATTATACTGTTTGTTAATCCATTTATTGACTAGCATTCTTATTCTGGATATGTCGGCAGCGTAAGTTCTGCAACATCCTCCGAGGTAAGTCACGCCGAGATCCAACCATTCGTGGACAAAGTCTTCGAGTGGTTCACATTTATCGGGGTCTATCCATCTGTAAATAAATTATTGATATCACGGACTCACATAAAAAAAATAACATGTTGACGAGCTATAAATATATTATATCAGTGCTTAAGTGTCAATGATCTCTGATAAGGCGAAAGTTTGAAATGCGTGGAATGAATATTATCAGGAGAAAATGGCATTAACGCTATAAAAATATTATTACATTTGTGATGGATTTATTTATAACCTTTTATTTTTTGTAATTATGCGTTATAAATTAAATTAAATTACCCCAATTTCGGATTATACTTTTCTCCGCTGTTCGGGTAGACGATCAGGGGTATTTTATTTTTCTCCCTCCCCGCGTTGATCCCTGTAATGAGGTTCTTGACGTAACTCGGTCTCAAGCAGTTGACACCAATTGCCACCAGCTGTTCAGAATTAATGTCCCAACATTTCTTAGCTACTTTCTGGAAACTTTCACCGTGAGCAATGCTTTGATCATCCTAAAAAATAAAATATCACAAATTTAATATGAAAATAATTATCATAAAAAATTAAATGAAATTTATATGCTTACTTTACAGCTGAACGAGAGCCATGCTTTCATATTTGGATAATCTTTGATGAGCTCTACGAGCATCTCGGCTTCGACCTGACACGGAATCGTTTCCAACGCCAGTAGATCAACGCCGGCATCGATCAACGCAGCTATTCTCGGTTGGTGCCATTTTCTCATTGTCTATTTTAAAAATATCATTATTAATTAATATTTTGAATGTCCTAAAATATGTTAGTTGTTTATTCGATGCTCAGAGTCACTGCATACATTTATATTAAATGGTGACTCACCTCACCTCGATAGATATATAATCTGCATAATTGCCGGTAAATTCTGAAGCATCGTGGAGATGAGCACCATAAGGTCCCACAGATCCAACAACGAGCGGCCTTGTTTCTAAAATATAATAAATAATGTATCACTCACATTAATAATTATATATGGGTCTATTTATAATACCTGCATCTGGATATTCATCGAGGAATATATCCCTAGCTTCCATCGCAAGTTTCACTGCTTTGTAAATGAGTGAGATACCTTCTTCTGGCGTCACTTCCAAATGTTTAACAAATCCTCCGATGGATGCCTGATAGGTGTTAGTTAGAATCATATCGGCACCAGCTGTAAATAAATTAAATAATTATTAATTAATATTTAAAAAAATATATGGATATACATTATTTATATTCTTGGGACATAATATGAAAGATATTAAAAACATGTACATATTATGGATATCAAGTAGCACAACCGCGCATACACGTGTTGAATAATAATGCAAGAGTGACACGTGTCGGATTAAAGTGGGTGTCATCGTCCATTTTTTATCTAATAAAAAAGAAAAAAATGGCACTGTGGAAGAAAATGGTAAGGGAGAATGTGCCTATCTACGCGTTTGGCCGAAATACGTTTTTAAAAAATGGATGTATAAAATATACATATCCATAAAAAAGTATCCGTCTGCTAGAAGGTATCGACACCGTATGATTGTCTTAACCTAGCCGTGCCGATGGGGTCTAAAGAATAAATATTATAAATAATTATTGAACTTTATTGTCCACAATTGCGAAAAAAATATAAAAACAACAATATTCGCTTGTTGACATGGGCGCGATGTTTTTTCTCGCTCGTATCCGGTACGATGTGCCAAGTGCGAGTGAAACGTACTAGTAACATGTGCCGTGAGAATTTGGCGGTCGTCGGTAGTCGGCAGTGTACTCAATCTGCGGCGGGACATCTCTAAGTGCGTCGTCATTTACGCGTCATATTGATTAGTTAAAAATCCAAAAAATATCGACCAAATTATAAAGCATATCATGAATAACTATTTTTATTATTAGAATAATTCATTTAAAAAAATCTTTGATGAACTCTGAACTCTTATCCCACAAAGAGGTAAAACACGGGTTCGAAAATTTTGAATCGGCAATCGATCGAATTATGGAAAATTAAAAGATTATCAATCAGTTGATATTTAAATTTCAGAAAAGAAAATGCAGAATATATTCGAAAAATGTTGACGGTGTCGTTTATTCTTCGGATCGAATAGAAAATATAGACCAGCGGGGCATACACAGGTCTGCCCCAAACAGAGCTTTACGCAGCAAACGAAAAGCGATCTTTTGTATACGGTAATATGGAACGTTTCTCTATACCTCACTACTTGAATGAGAAATGTGTGTTAGGCAGTGCCTCAGTTGCCCCCAAAGACGAGCCGCCCCCGATAGAGATAATATTCGACTGTGTGACCTTCCAGGAAAAAATAAGTGAGGCTTTTCGAAGGTGAGGACCTATATCTAATAAAAAAATGAATTGTCAAATATTAAGCGGACAGTGGAATACAGCGATTCTCAGTATAAAAATTAAAATGGTGCAGAAGCAACGGGAAAATAATTGCAATACTCCCAAAAAAAAACCCATGTCCATGGTTCTCCATAAAGGGAATGTGCACACGGTCACGTTTCACAGACATAACACTGAATTATTATAAATGCTAGTTTAGTGGTTTTTAATTTCTTGTCATTTTGCGAATTCCGGATAAAGATACGTCGTTCCCGGATCCTGGGAAAATTTATATGTATATACGACTTAGATTTTATATATTATTCATAACGTTGATGTAGAGTGCCATTGTCTTTTATATATTTTTAATATTTAATTTAACAACTTTATAATATTTAAAATTAATCTGGAACGGAAATTATCTAATATAAATGTCAAATTTATTTTGGAGATAGTAATTGTAACATCTCTATATTATTTGTTCAAGATACCATATTTTAAACACTTGAACGCTAGCGTCTCACCGGCGAGTCGCATGTTTATTCTGTCGCGTGTCTACGATTATCGCTTAGTCATTATATTATAACTGTTATTCAATTTTATTTTATTAAAAAGTAAAAGATGTCCAACAGCAAGACAAACAAAGGACATTTGATCATCGGCAATATCACTCAAGATATTACAGTGATTAATGGACAAACTCCCAAATTCTACAATGATGTATAGAAATCTCGAAGAAATCACATGAAAAAGAATTATGCCTGAAATCGAATCTTCGTGATGCATAGGACAGTTGAATTTAACTACTTGAACGCCAGCGTCTCACCGGTGAGTCGCATATTTATTCACTGCACGCACTAGCGTTTCACCGGTTTTATAAGATTCTATCTATCTATATAAAATTTTAATTGCTTCTAAAATCTCTAGCCTAGAGCTAAATCAACTATTTTGCGCTGGCAGCTGTGGTTAAGCAATTAATAATGAGTAACTCGATTGATAAATGAACCCTTTGACAGCTAGAGAAATTTACATAATTATGTCCAGTACGCGAATAAATTTTAAATGTAAAAATGTAGCTAAAACTCGTATTTAATAACGAAACGTATGGGTTCTGGATATTCTCATAAATTGTATGAACACGTTTCTATCCCAATAAATTTTACACAAAGCTTCCAGTACGTGTCGCTAGTGTGGGCAACGATTGAATGTATAAAAGGTTTATTTTTTATCATCATACATGATGCGAAAGTTCAACTATAGGTTCAAGTGTCATCAATATCATTGTGTTCAGCATTTATTACGCGAGGGTGAAGGCTTCATCTATTTTTTCCATTTTGTCCGGTCATAGGCTGCTCTTCTAGGTGATCCCCAAAAGTTTGACTATCCGTTCCATCTCATGGGGGAGGCGACCCAGTTTTTGTTGACCTGTCCGCGGCCTCCAATTATCCAGTTTAGAGCAGAGTCTGGATTTTTTTCATTTTTTAATTACGGCGTAGAAACCTGGACCATAAGGGCGAACACGAAAGAGAAAATTGACGCCTTTGGAATGTGGTGCTGGCGACGCCTGCTGAGAATGCCATAAACCGCTAAACGCATAAACGTGTATGTCCCAAAAGAAATAGGGGGCTCCAAAGATGACCGACTTTCTAGTACATGTCTCAAAGGATTTTTCGATACTTTGGATATCTCGCTAGAAGAATGGATAGCCTGGAGAAGCTCGTCGCGCTTGGATACGTATAGGGTTGCAGGGGAAGGGGCAGGGAGTCCACCCGCCGGAGTGACCAAGTGAAGACCGGTCTCCGCCGCAGTGGCTGCGGTTCGAGATGCGGAGTGCAGAGAATCCTGCCAAAATCAAGAAGATTCGGATGGACACGATTCTCAGACATGAGGGTCCCGATTAACCCTTTCAGTGCGGGGCGCATGACATACATGCGCATACAAATCGTGTCCAG